>VCII01000308.1:600000-874769 GCA_006030095.1 Triplophysa siluroides
TTCACCATAAAGTCAGCTACTTCTGCCTCAAGCTCTCCGTACTGAAGGGAGATTTGCCATTCAGAACGCTTGACTGTATTTGCATAGTACAGGATTATATTTGGCTGATGGAATGGCCCCTGTGGTTTCTGAAAGGGTCCCTGGAGAAATGTTGAGCGATTAGCTGCTTTAAATATCCTGCTGAGGACTGTCTGAGGTATTAGATCCACTGCGGATCGTTACTCTGATGAGCTCACGGGTCATCTTTATTTGACTAAACTTAACCCTGTGTTTGAGAATGAACACCAACACGGCGGGCGGCCCTATCATATCATATCTTATCATATGAAGTATGAGGATGCACGTTCTGGACAGCTTTGTGCAGTATATGTGGATGAGGGTCTTTCCTCTCAGACCACATCAATGAAGGTTAACACGGCGACAGTGATGAAGACACCGCAGGTTCACCTCTTCACACCTAATAAAAGTGCAGAAAACACAGACATGACAACATTACACTGTAGAGCTTTGTGACAGTGAGACTCAAGTCATGGATTCAAGAGTCAAGACTGAATGCTTCAGATAAATGCATGTGGTGTACAGAATGAGCCACCATCAACATTCTGACAATAAGAAGAAAAGGACGAACTATTTGAGCGGAACAGCATAGACATGTGTTTTTCTCTTTCAGCGCTTCATCTCGTAGTTTTCAAGATACAGTGAGTAAATGATGATTTCAACACCCAAACAGTAGGAATGTAATCACATGTCGAAGAAGTGTTTATTCATGGAATGAAGCTAATATGAATGTGTAATGCTGCTCATATACTGTAAGAGACTAGATGTTGACTTCTAGCAGTCTGTCATGGACAATAAGACTGTCATCAGGATCATAATCACGCCTCAGACCATGGTCATCATTCAGAGATCATAGTACTATCATGTGATAGAGTACGGTGTGGTGTCTCCACTAATCGTTCTGTGCTGGTTTAGACACTGGACTGAAGTGGTGTTTGTTTGATACAGCTCCACCGCAATGCTTGAAATCCTCCGGCAGACTGACTTTTGTCTTTTTCTGTTTTGATGTAAGCCTATATAGAGCTGTGTTATTCCTCATGTCTTCAGTCACTAAACACTTGACATTTTCAGCACAGGTTTGCAGATATTAAGGTCTGGGAAACACAATAAAACTAACTAAAACCTTTTTCCTACATTATTTCCCATGTGTTTTGCTCCAGAAGTATAATCATTTATGATGAATGTGCACTGCTGTAAGCAATGTTAGCTCCAATTTTTACAAACTATAATTACTTAAATAAATGTAAACATACAGTAGTCCTGAGAGAAATAAATGAAAAATAGATCTTGTGTACGAAGTGATACAGGTCTGCTTGTTTGGAGAAATAAAGCATTCAGGCTGCACCATTAGGACAAAAATCACAATTGTTGATTATTCTCCTCGATGTTGGAATTGCCATTATAATACTGTCGATGAATTGATTTTAATTGGAAGATTTTAAATGTTTTATAACTGTCATGGTAGACTCGGATTAAACCAAAAACCCACGAGGGGGCAAAATAAACTAAGGCCAAAAATAACACAAATGGTAAGTCCACAAACACGGCAGGGTAAAACAAGATAATTAGCACGGGGACTAAACACGAACATTGTATGACGAACCGGCACGGGACAGAGGGTGCTTCTCAATTCTTTTTGATACATCCTCGCTTCCTTTCCTCGTGTCCACGCCGTCAGGATCCGAGGGAAGGGAGCAAGGAAAAGACGCGAGGACAGAGGAATTAATAGAAGTGAAAAGGCATATCCTCGCTCTCTTGGCGTCATCAGTTCATGATGACTGTACACATTGAACATTGAAAAAATAAAGATAAATACATACTTAATCGCCATCATAATCCCCACTACATTAAAATAAAGTTAAAATCATGTTTAAATGTGCTCAGAAACGTATATAAGGTATGTCAAATATATGTCATAAATAAATATAAACTATATTCATATATAATGAATATATTATATTACCTTTATTGATATTAACTCTACTGTCTGAAATAGGTATATGTATGTTTACAATATTTGAATATGATCTAAAGATGTGATGATCTGCAGGTGGAGGAGAATTACGCCCGTCAGGTTTAGTCGTTAAAACACTTGCCCAAAGGAAACACTTGTACAGGACTGAATATGTGTGGTTTGTGAAATGAGTAAATGTTGTAATCTGTCCAGATGTTACAGTCTTACAGCTGTGCTTTAGTCATCTCTTTACACATCTGATGGATTCGTCAGAGCTGATAATCATGTGACCAAACTAGAACACAGCGTCAGTGTCATGTGTGTTCTTTATTTTATCGTACATCAGCATTGTAGACTCAATGGAGAGTAGCGTCAGAGACTCAATTCTCGGCCGAAGCCGAATAAAAATGAAACACTTGGCCGAAGGCTGAATACCGAACACCGAACAGGGCTTTGTGCATCGCTTCTATTTATTTCAATTTTATATGGCACTTTTCACAATGTGCATTGTTCCAAAGCAGCTTTACAGAAGAAAATAAGAAAAACAGAAAAACACAGAAAAGGTAAAACAGAGCATGGTGTTTATAGAACAAACAAGATCATTCTAGTAAATAATATCTAATAAATGCAGTCTCCCGGTGGTTTATTTAGCATATTATGCATTAGTGAAAGCTTGGGTGAAAAGATGTGTCTTTAATCTAGATTTAAATTGGGAGAGTGTGTCTGACCCTCGAATAGTATCGGGAAGGCTATTCCAGAGTTTAGGTGCTACGTATGAGAAAGCTCGACCCCCTTTTGTAGATTTAGTTATTCTAGGTGTTATCAAAAGTCCTGAGTTTTGCGATCTTAGAGAGCGTGATGGGTTGTAATGTGATAGAAGCTCTGTTAAGTAGGTAGGGGCTAAACCCTTTAAGGCTTTATAAAATTGGGGTTATGTGATGGTATTTTCTTGACCTGGTTAGGACTCTGGCAGCTGCATTCTGAACGAACTTTTATTGTATATGCAGGACAGCCACTAAGAAGAGCATTACAGTAGTCAAGTCTTGAGGTCACAAATGCATGAATAAGCTTCTCTGCGTCAGCAACACATAAAATATTTCGTACTTTGGCAACATTTCTAAGGTGGAAGAAGCTGTTTGTGATATTTGAGATGTGATTTTTAAATGACAGGTTGCTGTCTAATATAACGCCTAGATCTTTAACTGTATTTGTCGGAATAACAGTGCAGCCTTCAATTTGCATGTTATAATCTGAGATATTCTTTTTACGTGCTTTTGGTGCGATAAGAAATATTTCTGTTTTATTAGAGTTTAAAAGAAGGAAATTACTAGTCATCCAATGTTTCATATCTTTGATGCACTCTGCCAGTTTGGATAGCTTGAAGGAATCATCTGGTCTTGATGAGATGTATAGCTGAGTATCATCTGCATAACAGTGGAAGCTAATTCCATGTTTTCTAATAATGTTGCCCAGGGGCAGCATGTATATGGAGAAAAGCAAGGGTCCTAAAACCGATCCCTGAGGTAATCCATAATTTACTTGGACATATTGATATCTGTCAGATAAGTCAGATTCTATTTATTCAGCCAATTTTTTCACTATTGCATAAACTGAATGGTCAAAATGTGCTTTTTATATTTTGTCTTGCTTTTAAATATAACACAATATAACTTAAAATAAAATTGAGCAAAACAAGTAGGCGAGCCCTCTCCCTTCTTGAATAGCCTATATTAGGCCTGTATCTGACTGCTGAAAGAATGTACTGTACTCTGTACCCCACAACAAAACACTTGATTAAAAAGTTTCATTCAACATTATAAGCTAAAAATATGAATAAACAAAAACTGTTGGATTATTATAGGCTGCACTGCAAAATGATTTAAATGAAGAAAAAAAAACATCCATGCTAGCAATTCTGACTGACAACCATTTCAGTTGACGTCTCTCCTCCAAACTCCGGCCACAAAAGCTGACTGTCACTGTTCTCTCAGAAGATGCACTCGTGACCCGGATGCACAGATCATACTTTGACAAGTTGTTTAGTACAGAGAACTGTGTGCACGCGACCACTGAATGATGTCAAAGGATGTCGCGAGTGGCGGGACTACTGTCAGTAAAGTTACCGGCCGGTAAAGACGCTTTCATTCAGAAATGTACTCTGGCGCGGCAAGTTCCGTGCTGTGTCTTTCTCTGACACTTTAAAGGAGGTGCTCTGATTGGCCAGTTCACCAGTGCGTAGTGATTGGTGGAATACTGCAAGCGTGTGAGGGAAATGTAACGCCTCTGACCATATTTGGAACATCAAGTTCCTCTTCAGTTGTACTGACAGGTGCACCACCTTACTTGCGTCTACATTTGGGCGGTCTTAGTCAAATCAGACCACCGACTGACGTCGATTTGTGGGGGTGTGGCTACACGAGGCGTTTCAGGTCTGGGTGAGCATTCGCTTCTAGATTGAACGACTCTTTTGTTCCCACACTTTCATTTCTGCAGTTTTACGTGTCTAATACATGCATGAGCAACTTATAACACACACACACTGCAGACATGTTTGCTGCAATAATAAAAAAATGTATAACGACTTAGAACGCGGTTCAACCAATCAGAATCAAGAACCGGAACTGAGCGTTTTATAAGATATTTTTATAAAGAGTCACGTTGTGAATAAATACTGTACTTGCTGTGGAGCAGATCTCATCTTTTTAGTTTTCTTTACATTCACAATGTGGTGGTGGTCATTGATGTAGCCATAGTAAGATGATTGTGTTTGTATTCTTTTATTACATCAGTCATTATTTCTTGAGGCTGGAGACATGACGTCTTTTGCTGTGGTGCTGTAGATTCACTGTGACAGAAGAAATCACTAAAGTGTTACTGGAATGAAGAAAAATACAAATATATCCCAGCCCTAGACAGGAGAACTTGTGAGTGCATGACAACTGTGTCCTGTGAGGAAATTAAAAGCCCTGTGGAGTCTGCGGTTCGTCTCCACGCTGGGTTTATTATGGGCTGCGAGGCCGACCGCATCAGACGATCAATATCTTCTGTGTTTGATGGAGCTGATTGGAGACGGCTCATGCTAGTTCTTCTCTCTTTTACCTCCATGAAGATACGTCAGGTGTTTTTTGAAAGATCACAGTAGTGTTGTCACGATACCAAATTTCGGAATATAAACTGTGATACAATACCTAAGAAAAGTATTTCAATACTAAAACTGAATCCACACCATGCAAAAGCAACATACAGGATATTATTTAAAAAATAGACTTCAATTCTGTTAAGTCCCCCTTATTTAAAAATACCACGTCACCACACAGACCTACATATGAGTGTCAGTCTATCATTCAGTCCTAAACGTGCGCCGGTCTCAGTGTTTGCTGTCTGCTGAGGTGAAAATAATCGACATAAATACTAGCTAAGACCTTAAAACATGGTTCAATTCATTCATTTCAATACATTCAAACATCATTAAAAACATCTTGCATAATGCACTCTGACATGAATAAGAATAAATCTCTTTTTACAGCATTTATTAATTTGTGTTAATGTTGCTCAATACAAAAACAGTTGTTTGTCAGGCCCGGGAATCGAACCCGGGTCTCCGGTGCCGTAGTGTGATGTTTTACCACTATTCCACAGAGAGGTATTGGACCCAAATGCGAGGCACCACAAAGGTTTACAAAAAATAGTCCTTTATTTCCAAGAGCAAAAAATCTTCTCAGTAGGAGACAAAGGCTACCTACATTCAATGGCAAAAATTACAACAGAACACAGAGAAACAAAAGACTCAAAAAACTTACAGAGGAGCCAGAGCCACACAAGCATAGTTCAATAATCCAGCAAGAGTAACAAAGAGAGAACCAAATAAATAGGGAATCAAAAACTAGTCAGGGCTGGAACTAAATAATCCTAATTAGCAGAGACAATGAGACTCAGGGAAAACAGCGCCATCAAGTGACAAATCAAAGGTAGTACAGAACACAGAACCTGACAGGACCCCCCCTCCTAGGAACGGCTCCTGACGTTCCCTCCAGTACAGCCCCCTTTTCGTGCTCTAAACTCCCGAATCAACTCGGGATCCAGGATGTCTCTGGCGGGAACCCAGGAGCGCTCCTCAGGACCATAGCCCTCCCAGTCCACAAGATACTGCCGGGATCCCCGAACTTGACGAACGTCCAGTATCCTGTGGACTGTAAACGCGGGCCGACCCCCAATGATCCGAGGAGGAGGAGGAGCTTTACCTGGAGCAACAAAAGGAGAGCACAAAACAGGCTTTAGTAAAGACACATGAAAAGTGGGATTAATCTTAAGTGAACGGGGTAAAGTTAAACGATAAGTGACGGGGTTTACTTTCCTAGCTATCTTGAAGGGCCCAACAAACTTCTGACTCAGCTTGCGGGACTCCACCCTGAGCGGAAGGTTCCTAGTGGAAAGCCAGACCCGTTGACCAACACGCAAAGAAGGTGCTGGTCTGCGTCTCCGGTTGGCCTGGATCTGGTGCTGACCAGAGGTCCGAAGAAGTTTAGCTCGAACAGTTCTCCAGATCCGTCTACAGCGCATAATGTGAGTTTGGACAGAGGGCACAGCCACTTCAGTTTCTTGCTCAGGAAAGAGAGTAGGGGTATAGCCAAACTGGCACTCAAAAGGTGAACGGCCGGTAGATGATGAGCGAAGGGTATTGTGAGCATACTCCGCCCAAATCAGGTAAGAGGACCAGGATGGGGTTGCTGCCTACCATGCATCTCAGGTAGACTCGAGATCCTGGTTGACCCTTTCAGTCTGTCCGTTGGATTCTGGGTGAAAGCCTGATGATAAACTAACCTTAGTCCCCAGAGACTGACAGAAGGCTCGCCAAAACCTGGACGAAAACTGAGGTCCCCGGTCAGACACGATGTCTAGAGGGATGCCAAACACTCGAAATATGTGGGTGGTGATGAGTTCAGCAGTCTCTTTGGCGGAGGGGAGTTTGGGTAGGGGAATGAACCGGGCGGCCTTGGAGAAGCGGTCAACAATTACGAATATCGTAGTATTGCCTTGAGACGGGGGAAGACCAGTTATAAAATCAAGTGAGAGATGTGACCAAGGACGATGAGGGATGGGCAGGGGGTGTAGGAGACCTTGAGGGGGAAGGTGTGACGTCTTGCTCTGATTACACACGGGGCAGGCTTTGACAAAGACTGTAACGTCAGACTTAACTGTAGGCCACCAAAAGCGCCTTTGCAGAAACTCGAGTGTGCGTGAGATCCCAGGATGACAGGCAAACAAGGACGTGTGAGCCCACTGGAGAACCTGAGCTCGAACAGACTTAGGGACGTACAAACGGTTCTCAGGGCCTCCTCCAGGATCTGGTTCTAGTGTTTGGGCCTGACGTATTGTGGACTCCAAAGCCCAATGCACTGGGGCAATGATTCTGGCTGCAGGAATAATTGGGCATGGGGCATCTTCTCCGGCCATCTTGGCGTAGACCCGAGATAGTGTATCAGGCTTAAGGTTCTTAGACCCTGGTCGAAAAGAGAGGATAAAGTCAAACCGGTTGAAAAAAAGTGACCACCGAGCCTGGCGGGGGTTTAGGCGCTTGGCCTGCTGGATGTACTCCAGGTTCTTGTGATCAGTTAGCACCTGGAATGGATGTTCGGCCTCAAGCCAGTGCCTCCACTCCTCCAGGGCTGGATTATTCTGTCAGGCCCGGGAATCGAACCCGGGTCTCCGGTGCCGTAGTGTGATGTTTTACCACTATTCCACAGAGAGGTATTGGACCCAAATGCGAGGCACCACAAAGGTTTACAAAAAATAGTCCTTTATTTCCAAGAGCAAAAAATCTTCTCAGTAGGAGACAAAGGCTACCTACATTCAATGGCAAAAATTACAACAGAACACAGAGAAACAAAAGACTCAAAAAACTTACAGAGGAGCCAGAGCCACAAGCATAGTTCAATAATCCAGCAAGAGTAACAAAGAGAGAACCAAATAAATAGGGAATCAAAAACTAGTCAGGGCTGGAACTAAATAATCCTAATTAGCAGAGACAATGAGACTCAGGGAAAACAGCGCCATCAAGTGACAAATCAAAGGTAGTACAGAACACAGAACCTGACATTGTTTATTCATATTATTGAGAAATGTTAATATTTTAAATGGATTGAAATATGTATTAAATCCGTTGAAATGAACCATAAAGATGAATAAATGCTGTAGAAGTATTTCCCATTATTAGTTCATGTTATTTACAGTAACTCATGGTAAGAAATGGAACATTGTTGTAAAGCGTTATCAAACTAGTAAGATGCATGTTTGCCTGTCACAAAATCAATCATAAATAAGCATACTTCAGGCTATTGTTATTAGGGATGCACCGAAATGAAAATTCTTGGCCGAAACCGAAAACCGAAAAAGAGGAAATCAAGGCCGAAAACCGAAAACCGAAACACCGAAATAAATTATGCCAATTATTAGAACCATTGCATTTATGGCTATGACCTTGTACTAACTTTACTAAAATCAAGGCATTGCAATTGCATAAATTAATATTAAAGTTTCAAAGAATAAATCAATTACAAATTATGCAAATATTTATTTAGCACATTGCTACAATGCACAGTATAAAATAAAAATTCAAACTTAAATGTTTAACTTGACCCTACTCATTAAATAATAATGTACAGCACTTCTGGGGATGGGGACTTCAGACAGATAAACATCTAGCTGTTGAGCGGTTGAGCTTGTCATCTGCCGGACATTTTAGAAAGATTTGAGCTAGTGTATTTAAATAGGGCCAGTGCATAATTAACATTTTTATCAAATAGAAAAATATCTAGCAGAAATATGGCTACAATCTTATAGTCATATAGAAGCCTAAGAACAGAATAGACTACCTATTATTTGAGGCACTTTCTTGCAGGATTTCACTGAACATATCAGACAACGAGGGTGCATGTCCCTCATCTGGTGCAGAGAGACGAGTCTTTATTCTGCGCTCTGATCTCCTTCACCGTTCTTTACAGACGCAAATTTCCGTCATGGGAGGGGCTTCTGCCGCGCGCTTAAGGCCCTACTAGAGCAAGCTCCTGATTGGTTAATGCGGCGTCTGCACGCGGGTTCTCCGCATACATCGCGGCCCGGATCGCGATGACCTTCTTGCGATGCGATTGACGCGAATCGCGCCTTCGCGTGATTCGCGCGAGTTGAAAAATCTGAACTTTGGCGAAAATTCGCGCCGCATTAACCAATCAGGAGCTTGCTCTAGTAGGGCCTTAAGCGCGCGGCAGAAGCCCCTCCCATGACGGAAATTTGCGTCTGTAAAGAAGCGAATTTGACGCGCAAATGATGCGAGTAAACTCAAAATGTTCAAGCGTCCAACTACACGCGAATAGCGCGATTTACAGCGTTTGGTGTGAACACTCTATAAGAGTTCAGACAAGTACGTGCAGGTCGCAGTTTCTGTTTGCGTCATCACGACATTTCGGCCGTATTGTTTCGGTGATAAAAGTCTTTCGGGCCAAAACCGAAAATGCCCTTTTGGGCCATTTTCGGCCGAAATGTTTCGGTGGCCGAATATTCGGTGCATCCCTAATTGTTATAAACATCCGCTGCCTGTCTGTCGCTTTACAATCTTTAAACAGGTTTGTCGTCATGTCTGTCACTGAAATGCGTTGCCAAGCTGATCGTGTTGCTCTTCTGGTCCGCACACACACACGGCTGCCTCAAATGTACGCAGGAAAGCTCTGAAATGCGCACATCATTAAAGTACGGGTACCAAATAAAGGAGAAATTAAGCGTTGAATGTTTAAAAGAAGGGTGTGACTGTACTTTTCTACCACCGGTCTTGTTGTGCGAGCAGAAACGTATTAAAGAGAATGATAGAGGTTCATCTCGAAACGACTTCACCATCATTCAGTTGGTAACAGCACAGATGTGAAACTGATGTTTTCACAGCACTTCTCCTTTTGTTGATGGGTCTATGGAAGTCCTCTGAGGCTTTGATTGGTTGTCAGATTGACAGGGTTGTGAGCAATGAGACCTCATGGTGACGTAGCGCTGTGAAAGCGTCCTCCGCACTGATGGTGTTGTGGGAATTAAGCCGAAGCTGCTAGGACAGCACTTTTACAGAGCGTGTGGGTTGAGATATTCCTCACCACATATATCATGGGCTTTGTCCTGATGTGCCTCATTAGGCTACACGGGTTTTGCTTTGATAATGATGCATTTACATTGCTACCAGTTAGAGATCACCGGTGTGCTGCTGGAAGGCCAATGGCGTTTGCATAAACGTTGCTTCAAATCAAACTCTGATTGAAAATAAATGACTTCTGGGTGCTTTGTCTTTATATAATATACTCTCATCTGTGTCACTGAATGACAGCGATCCAAGTGATTATGCGGAAGTGACATTCTAGTGCACTGTGTGCTGTCGACTTTGTGTTCCAGTGTGACCAATGACCATCTGCACAGTGAAGTCCATAAAGAAATGATTTACCGTGGAATAAACTTGCCTGCCCTGAGCAAAGCCCAGACCTGAACCCGCTGAACACATTTGAGATGAACTGGAAGCCATCAGTCAACATTATCAGCGGATCTCACTCACGCTCCTCTGTCTGAGGGAATGCTTCAGGCCTAGTCCACACGGACACAGCTATTTTTATCAATGAGTTTTTCCTTTTTCATAACACCCCCCCACCCGCATCCACACAAAAACCTAAAAACAAGCTATAAAGCGCCGTCAAAGGCATGCCAGACCAACAGTTGGCAATTTAACCCAGCCATAAAGCCATGTTGGCCAATCAAAAGCCTGTAATCTGACAAAGGGGATAGCGGGACGCATTCCAACGTCATACGCCAAATCTTCGGGTTCACCATCTACACGATAACACTGGAACCGGAGTTTCTAAAAATCTTCACCATGGCAGGAGTTTTTAAGGTGTTAGTGACCCAGTACTGCGTTTGGGCGATCGGCCGAGTATTGAAAATAGCCGTGTTCGTGGGGACAGGCCTCAGTGTTCAGTCAGTAGAGATTTTCAACAAACTGCACGAGTGATGCTAGTGTTAGTCGGAATACATTGATCAGATTAAAGAACAGCGTTGGCCCGTTTACACCAGGAACGATAACTACACATCAGCAGACAATAACCTTTCGTTCTAAGCTTTGTCTGTCTCCATTTCCCATGATCCTCCACGTTCCCTCACCTGCCAGCCATCACCCTCGTCTTCAGGACTGCATTTATACTCACTCTGTTTGCCTCATCGTGGTCTGGTCTCTGTATAACGTCTAGATTATGCTTTGTAATTCTGTATACTCATGGTTGTATCTTTGTCCAAATTAAATTAAAATACCTCGTATATCTTGTTTGTGGTCTGTGGCACACGTGGCAGTTTTTATTGTTCATCTCTGATCCAGACCACTTCATTTCTCTGTATAGTTGTCATTAGAGGTGTGGTATGAACTCCCCTCTTCTCATAAAGTTTGGAACTGGTGTGAAATAATGTATATTTGTTTTCACATGTTACAAAACAAACTGTAAAAGCAAGTATGTGATATGATGAGGTCAGTTGGATTTGTATGTCTGAATAAATGTCGATTGACCCCCCAGTCAGCAAGCTAGACACAGGACCCAAAGCCTCTGTAGATGTCTTCAGTTAAACAGCAGCACTGCTGAACGCTGGATGTGTAGTGCTCGCATGGAGAGGTCATGGGGATAAATTACAGTACATTTTTATTTCATCGGCTTTGACCCATGTGGTAGGGATCAGCATTTTTGATCATCTTTCATTTTGAGTACTTGACAAGTTTGAAAAACGAGTACTCAATTACTTGGGGGCAGGACATTAGAGGGGGCGGGTCGTGTCCCTCATGGTGACAATGAAAAGATTTGAATTACAACACTGATACGAAAATGTATGTTGATAAAACTATGACAAGATTGAGTAAATAATTCAATCAAAACATTCACTGTCAATGTTTTTGAAAATACAGTAAACATTTAAAAGAAATATCAGCGTGAGGTGAATGCCTGTCACATTTCTGTCTGTCAGTGTCCGTGTCTGACGGTGAAGTCTCTTAAGACTTGTACACACCGGGATGATGATCACACGCGAATATCGCCAGGGTTTTTCTTGAGGTTTTTCAGCGTTCATACCCAAATGATTTTCACTGGCGATGAGCCGAATGAATGTGCAAATTCACTCCCTGGCATAGATGGGTCTTAATGAAAAACAGAAAAACCCCTGTACACAAGGTGGCGCTGCGCAACTTTATGCTTCTGACACTCGCTTTGTCACACAGAAAGAAGAATTCATCTTGCTTCTCAACGTGTGCTCGGCAAGACCATTTTGTGCTTGCGTGCCACCAAGTCGTGACAGCAAAAAGAACAGCCCGAGGCAATGAACAAAAGCACCAATCTCATTGGTCGGCCAGTTTTTAACGCGGCGCATCAAACAAAAAGAACAGCCCGAGGCGTTTTTTTTTATAACACTTTTTACACCTGGCCTTTTGCGCATCGGTGTGCACGCTCACATTGACGCCTTTTGTGTAGTCACGAGGTTTTAAACGTCGACAATAAACATGCGCGATACGCCTATTTCGGGCGCACTGCTGCCATAGCCCTTCATTCAATCAGCTTGTTTTCTCACAGGCATTCATTTTATTTACCAAAAACAAAAGTAGCATATGTTGTCCGATTTATTCGTGGTTTACTGGGAGATGTAAAAATAGGGAAAACAAACATTACAAACACCTTGTTTCAGCATAAAGGGAGCGCTACACGCCTAACTTCTGGTCTCCACAACTGTTCTGTGTAGTGAACGGAGCGAGGGCATTGAGCGGACAAGCGTTTACCTAGTCTCAGCCTCAGACGTCACGCACACGATCCGTTGGCTGAACGTCTGATGCATACGGCACACTTTAGTGGAAACATTTCAGCACGTTCAAAGTCGTCATCTGATTGGTTAAATGTCACAGGATTTCCGGGAGACGTGCGGGTCGCGTTCTTTAACGGACCGCCTGGAAACAACACACGTCTGATCTAAGAAGTAAGCTGTCGTGTTTACAGCGGTTGCTATAAGAATTCTAAACGCTTCGTTCCATCTAAATGCTTTCGTATGCCATGAACCTCAAAAGTATGTGAGGTTCATGTTATAAACGTATTATCATTTTGTTGCTGTTAACGTTTGACACGTACGTGAATTTACACCGGTCTGTTACTGCGGGGACACTTCCACGCCTCTAAACATTAACGCAGCTCAAGACGAAACGTGATTGGTTGCTTTACCTGTCAGTCGTATGGCCTATTGGGTGGGCCTTGGGTCTGGCTACGCGAGACTAGCGTATATCCTACTTCCAGTTTGTACACGTCTCGCTGTGAAATAGATCTATTAACGTCCTGGTGTTGACAAGCCTTTATGCTCGTCTGACTTGTCTGTCTGATAGTAGTGGTCTCACCTGACAGTTTGTGTCCAAATATACTGTTGCGGAGCAGGGCACGTTTTGCACTTGACTGTATTTTCATCAAAGTGAAACCAGGCGTCCCTGCTCGCTTTCAATATGCCCTTCTGTGCTCCTGACCTGACTCTGGACCGCAAACTCTTGCAGCGCAACCAATCAAATCTCTGGGTACCACCTGAAATGCCAGCAGAACCATTCAGAAAGAAAGAAAATAATTGTATTTAAAAAATGTATGTAAAGACCCAAACGATCATCGTTTTCATCATCGATCGTCACGGTCGATCCCCGAGTACTCGTGCCCAGCTCTAGCATGTGGTATGCACATATATGAAGCAGATGTGGCGTCCTGGCCGTGAGATTTCATCTACAGGTGGGCTGACATGTTTCTGGTCTCAGTAATACATGCTGTTCAGATGTCATTTCCAGTGAGTTGGGTTTGGTCTTGCTGCGCTGCCTCTGCTTCTGATTTGACACGCGTGTAAACAGTGACATCATACAATGTCAGTCTCTGGGATATTGTTGACAGCTCTGGATGTTATTCCCTGGTGTTGGTGGCCGGGGCATTATGCTGTGGGTTATGTGTGGTGCCTCCTGTCAATAAGTCTCAATGCACACTCGCTTTACCATCGTGATTCACACTGCTGGAGACTCCAGTGATGGTGAAGACCACCTGCAACACATGAGTCCGTACAGAGTATTCAAGAAACGTTCACGATTATCGATCGACCATTGATGGCATTTAAAACCAGTTTAACCTGCTTGTTAATCATGTGACTTCTCTAACTGAATTCTGATTGGTTAAATGCATGTTTGGTTCCATTTAACAATAACAGCGTTGTAACTTGACATGCCACGATACTGAATTGTAATTTCTTCACCGATCTTCAGGAGATATTGTGAAGTGTGGGCGGAGTTAAGGACCTGTCGAAAGTCTTGACAACAGCTGTCCAGTTGATTTATCCAGACTGTTTCCTGACCCCTCTCCGCCCGTCACATGCTCACATTTCTAACGTCACACTGTCCACATATAACATGCTAAACCAGATCACGTTTTTCCCCTGTGGGACGGAAAATGGGTCTGAATGTCCCTATTTTCAAAGTAGCTCGACATTTCTGTATAGTAACAAGACTAGATAGAATATTAGACATTTGTTATGTGATTAAAAATATAATTGTGTCTAGATCATGCCTTTTATTATGAAACAAAAGCATGACCAAATAATGAGGGGAAATCAGTTTAAAACTTTAACAGTGTTTAGAAACCTTCTCAGTGTGAGACCTCATGAAGATGTTTGAGAAATGACAAGACACAAAGACTGACGCGGAACTCACTCATAATTCAGTGATATGAAAGTCAGTGAGATCGTCACCTCTTAACACCTGTCACAGTTATGATCGGTGTCAGCGGTTTACTCTGACTGCACGTTTAGATCATATTTATTTGTTATGCATATAGTCAGTTTTTAGCCAGCAGACACATCACCCTGTAGCTCAAGACTGGATGTCCACTGGAGCTCGGCAGGGTTGAGTCTGGTCAGTACCTGGATGTCCTGCTGGGAAAAGCTATGTAGGTGCTGGAAGAGGTGTTAGAGAGACCAGCAGGGGGCGCTCATCCTGAGAGACCCCCCCCACATATGACTGTGAAGCGCTTTGGGTGTACAGCAATATACAATATAAAGCTCATATAAATGCCTCATTACATTCATTTACTCAAAAGAAGGCATGCATACTGTATGACACAGCCTAGAAGATAAAGAATACCTGTTTAGAAACAAGATTCTCTGTTCAATTCATCTGTTGATAAGGTATTTGCACAACTTTTATTTAAAAAAGTTAAAATTCTCTATAATCTGTCTACAACTGCTCATATTAACTGTGATATGCATTTACTTTAGCTGATCAGAACCGTGACCCAAAATGTGGAATATGATCCGAACCGTGAGTTTTGTGATCCGTTGCACCACTAATATTTTGATTTGGATGTTTATAGCATCCTAGCATCAGTACCCTTGTATGTCAAATCTTTCATGTAAAATGTAAAAATCTTATCATCAACAATAATAAACGCAATTACAATATTAAGGTGAATAATCGACAGTGATGATTTTTGTCATAACCGTGCAGCTGGAACACACATTTGGCCTCAAAAAAGACATCAAAGCAAATCTTCTAGATGTTGTGTTGAGTATAAACACCTCCTGTAGATGAGAGAGTGATGTTTGTCCCCGGTGACCACAGCGGGTGTTACAGTAGATGTGTGTTGAGGTGTCAGCTGGTCTCACCTTTATTGGGAGCTCAATAACATCAAAGATCAAGCGGACGTGTCTGGTCAGAGCCGTCGGGTGGTGGGCACTAAAAACAAACCTAAAGATGACGTGAGTGTTGTTCTGAGTGGATTTTCATGAGCATTTTAGTGTTACTACCCTGACGTCTATGGCCGCTAGATACAATCTGACTAACAGATGTGAGATGTGGAACAAACGGAGGTTTAATTCTCAAGGTTAGGAGCTTGCTCAAGCACATATTGAGGGTTGTGTTAGTAAATTCCCCTCATAATCATGTCTGAAGTGATGAATGTAAACGATCATGGATTTACAGGCAGTCGTTTGTCAGGTCAGTTGTAAATTCGCCTTATAATGAGCTTCTCATGGCCTGGAATGCTAACGGCTTACACTATTCTTTATTTATTGTGAGTCATATGACAAACCTTTGCCCATTGGCCGCGTTAAACATCGGTATTGAATCTCTGAATCCTATAGGTTAACCCAAACAATGCAATATTTCAATGTGTACAAACACAAGTAATATTTCTTCAAATAAGAGTTTGCCGTAGAAAGCCACATCACTTCTGTTTAGTTCTCAGCTCGATAGCTGAAATCAATTGTGACTGGAGGAGTAAGTGAACGGCACAGCTCGTGACTTTGAGAAAACAGTTCGTTTAGGGGAGCTCAGTACCGGGAGATTAGAGCGGACATTTCCGCCGTCTCTACTCTCTCTGGAGATGAGCTTGCCACGAGGCCACGGGTACCAGCAGATTACAGACGGCAGACAGCGCGAGTCCATGATGATGTGCCGGAAGAAGAGCTTTCTGTCAAACTCTGTGCAAATCAGCCTGTCTCGGGATGGGAGCTGAGGAGTGATAAGTGCACCTCCAGGAAGATTCATATTGCCTTTGCCTGGTGCTTACTGCTCCACTAGATACATTATAAATCATTTACAGAGTCATTTTGGAATGCAATATCCGCTACTAAACTCCGGCTTTTCTCTGTTATTATTCCAAGGCCTCCGAGGGACGGAGGTCTGAGGGTCTTAAGCTTTAGAAATTGAAAATTGATCAGTAGCTGAGCTGGGAAGAGTTTCTCTCCACCGGGGAGCATTCACAGCGTTAGCACAGGCGCCCGCGAGGCATTTACAAATATCATCCATCCACAGACGGGACACCGGAGCTGCGCCTAAAATATTTTATTCTGCTCTCCTTTCGTTAGATTTGACGGTCTATTTGGCTTGATGGAAGACTCTTATGTGCATCACATTTCATTAGATCCGGTGAGCCACATCCAGACATACACACCTCCATTTCTACATTCATTTACCTTAAAAAGCACTGTGACAAGTGTGTGAAATGTAGCGTAAGAGCATAATGCTATCAGTTCCATTCTCAGGGTACTAGGGTTGGGCCGATAGACGATGACATCGTCCAACGCCGATGGCTGACACCCATCACGATGTTGGTCCGGCATGACGCAATTTTCATAATCAGGAGGGTCCGCTGTCGTCCGCACATCCGGTTGGAATAAAAGATCATGCGTGGGACCTATAATCAAAGCCACCAAGCTAGTTTGACAGCATGCACAGCCTTTGATGTTGCAACTACAACAAGCATGTTTTCCTCCAGATGAGGTTAACATTTCTTTTGCTGTCCTAACCATGCATGAGTCTACGGTTCATGACATTTCATTTTACAATGTTATTTTCCATGTGTTGTCTGTGATCCAGCCTATCCTACAGGTGTGTGATCCATTCCTGGGTCACGACCCATTAGTTGCGAAGCACTAAATGAAAGTACTGTGAAGCGTGTTGCAGAAGAGTATGGGTCTCCCGACGTGTGTATAAATCAAAATCCAGCAAGAGAGCTTTTATTTGCATATAGTTTGTGGTTTACTGTGGCGGTGGATGCATTAAGGACACTGTCATATTAATGAATGCTGTTTTATGCGCATACAGAAAAGCCAATGGAAAGTGACTTTCTTGTGCTGTTTTTCTCTTGCAGGAGAGAGCATCTGACCAGACTAGTGGACAGTGAATGAGGATTTGTCCAGAGGGAAGCAGAAGAGCGTGTTTGTGTGTTTTCTTCAATGAATGGCGAGTTCGAGGGCCTGAAGGCACGTGCTGGAGGAGTTTCTCACTGTAGGTTGGGCTCTAGCGGAAGCGGGCATTTGAACGGACCATGTGGTTAGCCGCGCACAGAAACCGGCTCCTCGCGCACCAGCGGCACTTCTGCTGTGGCGGCGTTTCTCTGTGGATATGGCTCTTTTGCTGTTGCGTGACGCTCGTCCGAGGACAGGGCTACTACCCCACCGTGAACACGCAGTACGGGAAGTTACGGGGCGCGCGGGTTCCGCTGCCCAGCGAGATCCTGGGACCGGTGGACCAATATCTGGGTGTGCCGTACGCCGCCCCTCCGGTGGGGGAGAAACGCTTCCTACCCCCCGAGCCGCCGTCCTCTTGGTCGGGGATCAAGAACGCCACTCACTCCGCCCCCGTGTGTCCGCAAAACATCCACAACGCAGTGCCGGAAATCATGATGCCCATCTGGTTCACCTTTAACTTGGATATAGTGGCAACATACATACAAGATCAAAACGAGGATTGTTTGTACCTAAACATCTACGTTCCAACGGAGGATGGTGAGTGGGTCGGGTATAAAGGAACATTCTGGTCCCTTCTTGTGTTGTGTTTGAAGCATGAGTCTGGCGCATGCCGTGTCTTTGTACGTCATTTCCATTTCCCATCTTGACTTGATCTGCCCATGAAGTCTTTCCATCGACTCTTCCCTCTCGTGCCACTGTTATGAGTTCCTCTTTTGTGTTGCTCGAGAGGGCAAAGCAAAAAGTAAGAAAGCGAGCCAGAAGAGAGCAAGTAAAACGAGAAAGTAGGCTTTTAACGTAAGAGCTCAGATTCTAATCTGACATGAAGATTGGATGTAATGATGTTGGTGCACCTCCCTCTCCTCACTGTCTCGACTGTTCTGGGGGATTAGAGATCTGAGATTAGACTGCTCGATGAGCCAATCAGCTTTTTATTCAGTAGGTAAACTGTACTGGAACGCAAGAGGCCTGTGGCATCGGTCCTTACCGTGCAAGACCTTTTACTGTCCATGTTTCTGGTGTTTCTCTCTCTAGGTTTGCGTTGGCCAAAAGTGCATCTGTTGCAGAACCTAGTAAACGTCTCACGTTATCAAAACCGACAGCTGCCTTTCCTACTGAAAAACAGCTAAAACTGGTGAAGCAGGCTGGTTTTAGAGAGGTTTTGGCCACTTTTTAGTTGGTCATGCTGGTTTTAAGTTTGCTAGGCTGTGTGGACCATCTTAAACCACCTAAGACCAGCAGGTCTGCATCCTGGCCTGGCTGGTGTTTAGCAGCTGGGTTCCGGCCTGACCAGCTAAAAAAGTGGCCCAAACCTCCCTAAAACCGGTCTGCTTAACCAGTTTAAACAAAGCTGGGTTGTTTTTTCCGCCAACAAGCGATACATCCTATGAGATTCCTACAATCCACAATAATATACGACTCCTATGGCAGCCTCCTGATGTCCTCCTGTGATTTCTGTTAGATGTCAGAATGTCAGTGTTTGAGATTAGCATGCTGCTAAACCAACATCATGATTCTCCAATAAGCACAACAATAACTCGTAGACATTAGATAAAACCCTCATTTAATAATGCTTTAGTTTTAATTAGACTTTGTGCATTGTTATAGTGTTTTTCTAACATTAAATAAATCATTAGACTTCGAATTATTGAAACTTTTTTTACTGAGGTATAGTGTTTTTCTGTAAAGTTCAAAGAAGTTAAAGTGTGTCTATGGCATGTTAAAATGCTGTCACTGGGTCTTGGAACAGAGTAAATGTGTAATGGACAGCTACGTCATATTTAATAGAAAAATCATGAAGCACACGGTTGTTGCCCGTTACTTCTGTGTGTGTGTGTGCATGCGTGTGTGTGCGCGTGTGTGTGTGTGTGTGTGCGTGCGTGTGTGTGTGCGTGTGCGTGCGTGTATGTGTGTGTGCGTGCGTGTGTGTGTGTGTGCGTGTATGTGTGTGTGTGTGTGTGCGTGTGTGTGTGTGTGCGTGTGTGTGTGCGTGCGTGCGTGTATGTGTGTGTGCGTGCGTGTGTATGTGTGTGTGCGTGCGTGTGTGTGCGTGTGTGTGTGCGTGCGTGCGTGTGTGTGTGCGTGCGTGTATGTGTGTGTGCGTGCGTGTTGTGCGTGTGTGTGCGTGTGTGTGTGTGTGTGCGTGTGTGTGTGTGTGCGTGCGTGTATGTGTGTGTGCGTGCGTGTATGTGTGTGTGCGTGCGTGTATGTGTGTGTGCGTGCGTGTGTGTGTGTGTGCGTGCGTGTATGTGCGTGTGCGTGCGTGTATGTGTGTGTGTGTGTGCGTGGTGTGTGTGTGCGTGTGTGTGTGTGCGTGTGTGTGTGCGTGCGTGTATGGTGTGTGCGTGCGTGTATGTGTGTGTGCGTGTGCGTGCGTGTATGTGTGTGTGTGCGTGTGTGTGTGTGCGTGCGTGTGTGTGTGCGTGCGTGTATGTGTGTGTGCGTGCGTGCGTGTCGTGTATGTGTGTGTGTGTGTATCTTTGGCAGGTTTGGTACATTGTAAATCCGAGTCCTGCTTCTCTCAGGTTCAGACAGTGATGCTGCGGCGCACAGACAGAGTCCGGTCATCTTGTTTTGTGCTGGTAAAGGGTCTTTGTAAACCAGGCTTCTTGCGTTCCAGTGCACATCACTTCCACCTTTCTGGAATATTTTCTGCCAAAACCAACCACACCCCAGCTAACGTTCTGGACAGGTTCTCTTTGTTGTTATCGTGGGGAGGGGTGGCGACGATGTTGCATGTTCTCCTCAAATGTTTCTTCCAGAGTCTTTTGTTATTTTGTAGTCTTTTATTCATTTTACAGTCAAAAGAATATCCAAGGAATGTGCCAGAAAACCCAACAAGAAAATGTGTAGAAAAGGAGGTATGTAAACAAGCCAACATTGGAGTGAAATGCAGAGAAGAGAGCGACTGGTACGTCCTCTCTTGCTGTGGTGGGACAACCGCATCATCTACAGAGTCTGTTTGGGATGAGCGATGTTAAAATGATGTGTGTGTGTTTATGATGTGAATCACACCCTGTCTACACCACACGCCAGCGACGCCACAAAAGACAGTAGAAACCATTAAGATGAAAGCGTTAATGGGTTTTGTAGTCTTTTGTCGCGTCTCACTGCCGCTGTAGCATGTGGTGTACGCAGGGTTTGATCCTTCAGATTTTTGGTTTATGAACATGGGCTATTTCATGTAAGACTATACTGTGAGAATCTAGACAAGTTTACATGGGTCATTCTCCAGAAACTGTGCCATCTTTCCATATATTTTCATTATAAGGATGTTCTGTGTCAATGCTGTATGATTCAAAAGGGTTTGGGGTTGAAGGTCAGTGCGACCAGCCATAGAACCAGCAAATGTCATCCCTTGAGTTGAAATGTTGGCCGTGACAGGATCAGTAGAAACAAGATGAAGTCATAAACGCTGTGAGACACAAAACCTTCTGAAAAATAATGCCACTTGTTTGGTATATTTTGGTATCATTTTTTCTTCAGTATAGACCACTGAACCTGAAGCACTTCCAGTTTGACTCTGTATTTATTTACTATTATTATTACTGTAAATCGTACACATATAATTCACTCTTAAAGCCATTTGTTGGGCTGAGGAAAGGAAGTGAGATTTGGGATGGCATGAGGGTAAGTAAATGATTTCTTTCAGAATGACCCATGTGCATTTATCTGTTGTGTGAGTGATGTGTCATACAGAAGGATGTGAGTCACTGATGTCATACAGCTGGATTTGTGTCAAAACATTAATATCATGTGACGCGACTGGAGTGATTGACAGTCTTCCTGTAGTCTTCTGTACCGCTGTCAAGACTCTTATATTCACGCACATTATACAGAGCAGCTGCCACAGCTAGTCACATGATGCATACAGTAATGAATTCAACAACAGCCAGCTGTGATGTTTTCTGGTTTAAGAAATATAACGGCACAGAATCTTCCAGTGATCTCAAAGAACCCAACACAATCGTCTGTGCTGTTTCAGAAGGATGTGTTCAATAGCCTTTCATTCAGGTCACAATGTGGCAAACTCACAGACAGAAGATGTCTGTAGTTTAGAAGGAATTACACAACCACTCAATATAATGTATTTGCCCCATTTTTGAGAAAATTCATGTATTCTTCCTAATGTATACAATGAGGTGTATGCTAGCATATATACTGTACATGGCTTCAAAGCAAATACACCTGAACAAAAAGATTGTTTCGATTTTCCAGATATTTCAAGAACTACTTGAAAATAATGTTCTTTTATATTTTCGATGTATTTGATTATAGCCTTCAGAAAGCAGCTTTGTCAACACGTCACCTTTCTGCAAAAATAATGATTACCTTGAACACGCCAACATTCAGTAGCCTGTGTTTATAAGCACAGATACAGGAGTTCACATGGAGTGAAATGTCTTGTAATACGCTTTATCAGCTTGTTAAGTCGTGACAAAAGGAAACTGTTCAACTGTTTTCGTTTCTATAAACAGGCATTTATAAGCACTTTATTCATATCACACATCTAAACTAAACTATCACAGAGTACACTACAGTCTCCACAATCTGCAACATAAATATTTGAATAAATGATCGAAATCATCTGGATTTTCTTTAGAGACAAAGGTTAGGATTGTGGATTATCTGTAGTATTAGATAGGCTGTTGTTTGCCATCTCTATCCACTCGTATGTGTATTGTCTGATAAGATCATTATTATAGCTTTAATAACTAAACAGAGATGTTTCTAAACCAGATTTAGATATATTCACAGGTGTCATGATCCAGTCCACTCTTATGTTACTTCCTGTCCTGTCCTACAAAATATGACAGGACAGGAAGTAACATAAAAGTCCACGATACACGGGGCAAACACAGACCGGATCATGACAACAGGATCCTACAGCCTGTGAATCAGTTAAAGAAGCTTGATGTATTACATGGCAAATCCCCTTTTCATTGATGCATTAGTGCCTGCAAACTGCACATTCTTAAAGGGATAGTTCTCCCAAAAATGTTGTCATTTTTTTACATTTACATTTACATTTTTCTCCCCCATATAATGTTCTACTCGTTCAAGACTGTCCAGTGACTTCAGAACACAAATGAAGATATTTTTGATCACATCCGAGAGCTTCCAGGCCTCCTCATAGACAGTAGTTCTCAAAAGTACTACAGACTTTGTTCAAATGGTCCATCTGATCATAGTGGTTCAATTGAATTTGTATGAAGTGATGAGAGTACTTTATGTGCGCAAAAGAAACCAAAATAACGACTTTAATCCAAATATTCTCCTCTTCCCTGCGAGTCTCCGACGTGCTTTCACAAGAGCACCATGACGCATGTGTTATTGTTCTCTCATGAACACGTCGTAGACTGACATTGAACAGAAGAATGAGTCTTTAGTTCTTTTCTGGACCTTGACAGAATTAACGTCTATGAGGACACAAAGACGCTGGACGGTCATGAAACGTGTACAACGTTATGCGTTGGTCAGTAAAAAATGACAACATTTAGATTTTTGGGTGAACTATCCCTTTAAACGCTGGATTCATTTAAACAAATCAGTGCCTTTATACATGTCAGAAAAATAAACAGCTTTATTAACTTCATCAAATCTTTTAAAATCATTGACGTGTTAAGTTTCTCAATGGGACATATAAAAAACGGATTACATTTAATTTTTTCTAAACTAGTTTATTGAATGAAAATACATATTTCATTAACAAATGATATTTTTAATATACAGTTAATATTTTGGGTGAGTTCACATAGAAGTTTCACCGTTAAATCCCAGTTATCCGTTTAGAGTGTTGTTTTTATGGTTGAATAAGATATGGACAGAACCAGTCGTTGGGTTATAAGTGAAACTAGAGCTGAAAACTCTCAGAATTGATTTCATTTTATTCTGTGGTGTGTAATAAAAGCCTCGCTGTACTTTACTGTTGTAAACATTGTACAACGCCTCAATGCTCCACAGTGCAAAAATAAAAGGCAATGGCCAATCAAAGCAAAGAATTACTGTTCACAGAGCCGAGCGGTGACCAATCAAATGAAAGAAGACTGAGTTACTGTTCACAGATCCTGAGCGCGATGTTCAGCAGGATGCTTTAAGTGAAAGAAATGTGGCCAAACATTGAATATTTGACAACTGTTTAACTGTAGAAATATTGTCCACTGATGCCAACTACAAAACACTGTTTAACATAGAACACCAGACAAGGAACAGAGACAGAGACGTTTTTAGTGTTTAATTATGGATACAATTAAGAATGAATGAATTGAATTTTTTACAAGGATATTCACATTTCTAAGAAAATGATTGATTTAAATGATCCTCCGATCGTCACTAAACAGGCTTTGAAAGTGTGTTTATAGGTTAATTTCGTGCTAAATGAATGCATTATTAATTCTAACGGAGAGCACTTTTCTTTTTTGTCTTTCTCACCTAAAATTGAGACTAATGAAATCTTGTTAAAGGTCCAATGTGTAATTTTTGGGATGATCGATTGACAGAACGGCAATATAACATAGCTATGTCTACAGAGGTGTATAAAGATCTTACTCAAACAGACGCATTAGGCAACCAACCTAAATGAATGGAGTACACTAAACGGGTACACTGTGTGTGAAAGAGTGATAAAGAAAAAAACGAGAAGCAGCGATACATTCAGAATCCAGACGTGCAGAAGGCAGCAGTCTCTCGTCATGTTGTTATGAGACGTGTAAATAAGAGCTAAGCATGAAAACCAACGTCTTTACACAGCAGCAGATGCAGAAGAGCTATTAACAGTGTTCCGAGGACAGAAATCCACCATGAGCGTGTGCTGTGGGTTAAATGATGTATGTAGTGTAAGTGTTGGGAACGGCCCATCTGTCTGTCTGTGGATCACAAACAACACCAACAGCATTCACTTCATGCATTCTTCATTTAGTTTTGCTGATCATTTTCATATGTAAAGTAAATGTGGTGTCAGATAAACTATTGTGTAACATAGATGGAGAGCAGGCAGATCAACACATTACATGTGTATTTGGGGATTTGACTCCTGACACCTCTTAACCTTCTGTGAAGGGTTTTTAATTGCTTGTTGATATTGTAACGCCAGGCATGTAATGTACGTTGAATTATTTAAGCACATTTACATCAAATAATAGCACCTTCCATAACTGTAGTGTCAACTGCATTAATCCAGCTGAACAATTCAACCTTTTATAGGTTACACAAGAACCCCACATTAAATTTGCGCTCAAACTAGAAAGGCGCTACTGCATTTGTTTAGTTAGATTTGGGTCGAGGGTTCATACAGATTTTGTAATGATTAAGCACAAACTCAACTTGAAGCACTATTTCTGAGAACTGCAAAGTTTCCACGTACTGGTTTGTTCCGATACGTGTTGCATTTGCAGTTGTAATGAAGTGTTGATGTCATCCCAATGATTTCATAAAACATGAACCCCACACAGCGGTAGAAAACACATCAAATAAAACCAAAAACATGGAAAGTATTAGGTTTTTGTTTTTACAACGCAGTCTATTTGATCGTCCAAAAAACTGTTAGTCTCAACATGCAGCAACAGGAAATCTTATGTAAATGGCGACACATTTGCATAACAGAATCATCAGTGAGGGTTGCCAGGCAACAGTACACTTCTGCTCTGAGAGCCTGTTGATGGGCTTTCCACTCTCACTTGAGCTGCTGCAATCCAATCCCTCAGGGATTCACAAAAGAATTTTATCAAGACATTATGTTAGGTGGAAAAGCTGAGAGTTTGGCAAACCGGGGGATGAACACACACACACACACTGAAGATCATGTAATGGTTCTCTTAAAGAACAATACACATTATTATTATCAGGCAGATTTGGCAAGAGCTTCTGGAGGATGCCAAAATGGATCAGTAAATAACAAAACCATAATTTCCCATTCGCTTTAATATCTTTATTTCACAAAAACGTTTCATTTCCAAATCAAGAAATTGCCTCTTCAGCGCATTTCTTTCGTTTCATCTTACATTCACCGTGGACGTGTTGTTTTTCAGATGATCTCATGAAAGTTTAGTTTCGTAATGCATATTTTTGACGATGAACAGGGTTTTTTGAGAACAGAACAGTGCATGGTTGTTTTTGACAGATGACCAGAGGAGAAGGGATGTTCTCATCTGAAAGAACAGGAAACATGGAACATGCTTTTACATTTGATGACACATTATAAAATCAAATATACTGTACTACAACTGCTGCGACTGAAATCAAATCTGGAAATACACATAAAAATCAAAGACAGGATTACATGTAGATCGAGTCGATAGCTCTTTTTTTACACCGGATGTGATGAGATCATGAACGTAATGGCCAATCAGAGTCACCGGCGCAGTTGAGATGAAGTGCACGATTATCAGCGAGTTGTTGCGGGCTAGTCACTGCTATTTCTGTCAACCGTTGAAATGTCATGCAGCACCTTGATGTTAACATGAGCAGTCTGTCCTTATTTTGGCAAGTTGGCAAATGAATTCCAGGAGAAAAATTGAATTCCTTTAATGGAAAGTTAATTTCTTCACTGTTAACATTTATTGTATGCAAGAATAATCAAACATTCAACTCAAACTCTGTTATGTTTATGGCATGAAATATCTTTGATCTCTTGATGGTGACGAGCTTTAAATGGGACCTATTATGGCACGAAGACATATAAATCTCAGGGGTCCACACAATGTGCCTGTGAAGTTGAAGCTGAAAATACACCACAGATCATGTGTTATTTGATCATGCTTTAGATGAGGAAGAGAGGAAAACAGGCGGTTTGGTGTGTGTCTTTAAACGGGTGCTCAGGCCTGTGTGAGCTTGTGCCGTCAGTAACAACAAAACTGGAGAAGGACTAAAGGGCGTCACGTAAATCGGATGAGAAACAATGCGTCTCCAACACAAACCCAACACATTGTTTACTGAGATGCGATTCAAAATCCTGCCGTGCCACAGTACAAAACTCCCTTCGCTTAAGATTAAATCACACCATATTTATCCCAAATAGTTCATGCTGACTTGGCCTGACTTTTGTTCAAATCAAGTGCTGTAGTGACCCTCATCTGTAAAGCAGTCGGGTGCAAAGTGATGTGTTGTGTGAGACTAAAGCCGTTGATAAATGAAATGAAAGGCTGTCTCTCTGCCACTCTCTCAGGACACTCTCTGATGTTTCTCATGTGTTAAACAGCACTGCGGTAATGTTGATGTTGTGCGCACGTCATCTCAAGCTGCTCAAGTGAGGTATCAACACGCCAGACTGCGTGCGGCTCATCACCAGCGGTGGGCGGGGCTTACCGCTGATCAACAGCAGTGGGCGGGGCTTACAGCTCCTTTTCCGACACTGTTTCTGGGTGGATTTTTATCACTGTAGGCTGGTCATTTACCCACATCTGTGTTCAAACACCATGTGAAAGTGCATTTTTCATAATATGTCCCCTTTAATGTAAAGAGATGGTTATTTGTCCAAGGTCAGACCATAGATGATGTGTTTTATTCATCTTACACTGCTGTGGACTATTTGAGGAATGTTAATGTAAGAACCAGAGGATCTCCTGCTCGCTCGCTGGCTCTCGGTTGTTGCCGTAGCGGCTTATAACGCAGTCTTTTATTTATGCAGCAGCTTCTGTCAATTTCTGGCTGTCCTTCACCTCAGGATCATATTGACTTTAACATGTAAGAACTATCACCAGTCATTCTTTCAGCTCGTCCTCTACGAGTCTGAATCTCACAACAGCACACGATCACACACACACACACACACACACACACACACACACACACACACTTCTCGCTACTGGAATGCAAAAAAGAAGTATATAGCTACACAGCATGTATACATCATGGTATTTATTGTTTCATTAATGCTAAGTTATGAACTGGCAGGTATATAATCTGCACACCTGACTCTCGGCATTATTGCATTACAATAAGAGTTGATCAAGCAAATGTCCGCAATTGTCACCGTGAACGGCAATATTCTTATTCTTATCATCATTGTGTTGATAAAATGAATGAGATTCACCCCCCGTGTGCCACATTGAAATCATCTGCTGGATGAATGAAAAGACGAAATATCACTCCTCTAAAAGGTGGACTGAGCGAGAGAGAGAGATCTCAGACAGACAGTAAAGTGAATATCATCTGGGATTGTTAGGAGTCAACGTTTGGCCAATAAGTCCCTCGCCACAGCGTGACCTTTCCGTTATGTAAATCTGAGCTCAATCCATTGTCACTTTGACCCTCTTCTCGGGCTCTTCAGAATGGGATGCACTTTACATTCAGTAGCTCTTTACTCTGACGCATAGGTCACACAGACTGCATTGAGCTCACAGCGCTGGCGTTCTCTCAGGTTAATATCCTCATAATACAGTATAAACGCCTGTAGCACCCAACAGGTTTACCAACCCAGAACCAGCCTTTCATAACAAACGCTTCAACCCAGAGATTCTCATGATGTTCAAATTCATTAAGTGTTCTTACTCATTTTTCTGTCGATGTAAATGAAACATAATTCACCAGTAAATGACTCTGCTTCAGGCTGTACGTTAACTGTTTTTGCACATAGCACTGACGCTACAGACCTTTCCAGTGTTCTAGCACACACCAGACAGTTGCAGCACAAATATAAAACCTGATCTGTCACAAGGCAGGTTACTGACATTCATGTCACATACAGATGGATAAATGAAGGCCATATCATTTTAGTTTATACCTTTAGTACTGTGTTTTCAATTGTATACAATAGTAATATAATATAATATAAGTATTATAAATGGCTTTCCTGTAGCTCAGTGGTTAGAGGTCATGGGTTTGGTCCCAGGGATTGTCTAGTATAATGCAATGCAAGTCGCTTTGGATAAAACTGTCTGCCAAATGCATAAATGTAAATGTCAATATATTTATAGTATTTACTATAAGTCCTAGATAGTGTTTTTAACCTTACTATAGTAAATATTCAAGTAAACTACAGTGTATCCTACACTTTGTCCATTTACTATGCAGTAAGAATACGTCTCGGTTACGTATGTAACCTCTGTTCCCTGATGGAGGGAACGAGACGTTGTGTCGAGGACGACAGATGGGGACACAACGTCGAGAGACCGACAGAAAGGGAACTACAATTTGTATACTATACTACACTCAAGTTAACAGGACTTTTTTATTTTGGCGGCTCCTCAGGTAAACACTTGAGTTTTAGTGTGTGTTTGACGATAGCTTTACTCAAACTGTGAGATGTTTGTCAAAATCAACTCTCCGAGCAACTCTGCAGATGAGTCTCAAACTCCGGCTATCAGTTTAAATCAGCGACTCATCGAGTCACACTTCACCGCAAGTTCATTTTTCTATCCGTCAAACTCAAACTGAGACTTTAATCACTGGCATTATTAAACGTGTATTATTTTAATTTTTTTATGATTTGATATTGAAGCTATTATCAAGGGTGTTTTCATCTTATCAACATGTCCTGAAGTGTTTATTCAAATCAGAATTTGAACCAGAATCAATACGTTTCTTACCTTTTCTGTCCGAAAGTGGATTAACACGTAGAATGTAAACATGTAACCCCTGTGCAGAAGACATGACATGAAACTGCATGTCTGGTATTATCATTAGTGGATAAGAGAGTTTTATTTCTGAATGTAAACGTGACATTAGAAGAGAGAAGAGCCGAGCGGATGCCACACATCTCAATGAAAGCCTCACTTGACCCTGAGCACCGTGCGCACCGCAAGACAAAACACTGTTAGAAAACTCCTTGTTTCTACACACTTGCAGCTTATTTCCACGAAGGGTTTACAGTACATCTAACACTTTACAGATCCACCATGAGCAGTTTTAATATCCCACTAACTCTAGTCAAGTTTATGGATTAATTATATAAGGTATGAAGAAAAAAAACAATCGTAAGATATAATGTCTGATAACAAGCCTCGTGATCCAGTTGTTATGTGCACAGATTCAGCTGATGACATCAGTGATAGACTGTAGAAACATCATGGCATTGTTACATCTGTAACTGAGGGATTCACTTGTTTGAGTTGATTGTTAATGGTGTCTGTTCAAAAGAAGAAAAGGTCTGTTTAAAACATGAAACATTCTCTCTGTCATCAATGCAATTGTGTATTAAGGCCCTTTAAACAGTATGTGATGGATTTTTATTTTCTAATGCCATGACTGTAAATAAGATTTGTGATTTTATGAACCGACTTAATAAGAGGGTTGGAAAGAATACCTCATTTAATTCACGTGTGTATTGTAACATACATTTAAGCAACAGACTCTTATAAGGTTTTGTTCGGACTGAAGCACATGATGTAAGCATCAGTACCGGCTGTATATGACGTCATTCCAGATATCGGTTCATGTGACAGAAATGTTCTGCCCCTTTTTTTCTCAATATCTTGTTTTGAATTGTGCTCTGCTTCTTTGTATTTTCTTCTGCTTTATTAACAGGAACCCATTCCAAAAAACAGGGCGAGGATTTATCAGAGAATGACGGTGATGAAGATGAAGGTATTTCTTTGGTGATGAAAACCATTGCATGTCTCTTTTTTCAGAATGTGTTTTCTCTTCTTGTATTCAGGCCTTGTGTTCTGTCTATAAACACTCATGTGTGTGTGTGTGTGTGTGTTCAGTACATGTCTGAGAGAGTGAATTTACATTTACGCATTTGGCAGACGCTTTTATCCAAAGCGACTTACATTGCATTATCCTATACATTTATACATAGGTACGTGCAATCCCCGGGATCCAACCCACAACCTTACATTGTTAACACAATTCTCTTACCACTGAGCTACAGGAAAGCCATGGTGAATGGTGTCGCGAGAGTCGTGAAGGTTTTCTGATCTGCTGTGTGTTATGTAAGGCTGCAGATTGTCAAAGATTTACTTGAGCTATTCAAGAACATCTTCATTCTTCTTGATGTTATCTGAGCACCAATGTGTGCAGATCTCATAAATAGAGGCGTTCAGTGTTCTATTAGATGTCAAACTCTCGACATGTTCCACATTAACCTGCACATGTCCATCATTCACAGGGTTTTATCGATGTGAATTGAATATTTACTGCACATAATCTAAGGATAATTCTCTGAAAGTCAAGACCGAGCGTTGAGATATGTAGTAAGAGTTCATTGAGTTGTCATTGGCTGTGCTCGCTGGTAAACGGTCAAAGTTGAAGGTGTTTGAACTGGATGTCATGCTGCTGTACAGAACGCCATGTGTTAGCCATGAATTCATGGTCATGGTTGAATCCACCTCAGAGACGTCTGTACGTGATGCTGTAATTGAAAAACTCTCAGTGTCGTGTGAATGTAATATCCGCTACATTACCGTCTGGTTGAGCGACATGAGAGCGCATAAGAGGCAAACATGGGATATCACAGCACAGTTTTTAAAACAGGCCATCGGATTTAGATGAGGAGTGAACGGCTGACAAGTTGTGGTAAGAGGATTAGCAACGGAGAGAGAGAGAGAGACGCTGCCAATCAGAAAGAGCATTGTTCAATTTCAGCATTTCTTCTGAGGATATTCTGAGCTCAGGGTGGATATCTGCTGAGATTAGAATAGGCAAAGTATTCTTCCCCAGTTCCTCAGCCGCTTCATCCGCTCCTGTCACTGTTCTTATTGATTTGTGTTGTGTACTGCAGGTGTGCAGCGCACACGCTCGACTCCATCTCTACGCTCTCTCAGAGTATTGTTGCAGTATTCTTTCGCCCAGTTCAGACGTTACCACAAAGTGAGTAAGACATTAACGTTTTAATGTGAAAGAGAACTTCCATCAGTACTCTTTATGGAAAGGAACCCATTTATAATGACTAGGGTTTGAATTGAACTTTTTCACTCACAATCTTTTTTTACTGTCCTCACTTTCTCTTTCATTCTTATCCTTCAAACTTTTCATCATAACATGCATTGAGGGGCTGTGTCCACCGAGGCGTTTTTAAACGGCTGTAAATGCCAGGAAAAACACCAGCTGCTCGCGTGGGACAAATCAAATCAATAGGGCACAATATTAAAATCCCCGTGAACCGGGAAGTCGCGCTCGTTTTTACCTCCGTATTTCCGAGTGAAATCGAATTTCGAATGAGAAGAATAGTGGGCGTGGCTTTCGTCTTTCTCTGCGATTTGATGTGATGTATAAAAACAGCATTTTGAAATGGAACTGGCAGTTGAAGGGGAGGAGTTAACGGATGCTCCGCCCAAGCCGTCTCACATATGTCATCTGAGATGGATAGTCACTACAGTGTATTTTCAGATTGTAACTGAAGATCATGAGGGCACACGCATTTTACAAAGAGAATGACCCACACTGATAAACTATTTACAATAAACGCTGCAATATTTCATGAAGAAATAGGCTTTGTCATTTTTCATTTCACTGGGACTTTAAGGTTACTCCATGGTTTTGGTTACTTTCCTCTTCATCCTTTCACTCATGCGCTGGATCCGGTGGCTTTAGATTTGTCAAGGAACAGTGTAGTTGTGCTTCAGAGTATTTCAGTGGAGAGTGTGTTCTGCATGTGTGTTTTGAAGCGGTTCAGGTATTATCTATGCTGTGTTGTGGGGGGGGGGTATTTTGACTCACAATCCAAAGAGGATGTATGTGCATCCAATCCTGACTCGTGCAAATGTGCCCGCCCCCTACTCGGCTCCAGCGGTCCAGCAGTATGTCCTTCCAGAGGCTTTTCTGCTTGGTCTGGAGCAGGACGGGTCCCTTGTCTCTATTGAGATGCGTGGAGGTCTCTGCTCGTCCAGCCCAAGGCTTTTTTGCATGGGAAGCCAATTATGCCGCATCAATGACCTGCCAACCCAGGGACACGGCACGCTTGGTGACCGCAGTAGAGCAGCCAGGAGATTCCAATAAAACAACAAGAGGTGGCCTCAGATGCTGCGTTTGGAGAGATGAGTATTGGGCGGACTCGCTGGCTCTGTTAAGGCATTTGGGTCGTCCACTCCAAAGTGATCACATGCCAGAGTGCCACAAATGAGTTTTGACACTTGAGCGCTGAAATGATATTCCACTTGAGACAAGTATATAGAAGAAGGCCTCGTTTGTCTAACAAGCATCTCAAGTCAAAGCAACAGTACTCCGACACACAATGTAGAATCGAGCTGCCACACCACAGTATATTTGGCCAAGATGACGCTGCGTTCACCTTCCAACCTCTCCTGTGAAACTAGGCCATCCGTTCATACAGCAGCAAACCCTTCTACATAACCCCGCACCCGCTCGTTCACATTCAATACATCACACTCTCCACACTTATTATTACACCTTTCTGCTTGGTAACAAGATCGGTCATCCACTCCAAGGCACAAACAAAATATTTTATAATATCAATCATTTTAATGTCAGTGTTTATATCAAACCAATGTTGTCAGAGGGATCCCAATCAATAGATCAAGCGACTCTTCACTATTATAATCACAAAAAAAACGATTATATTGTAAAGAAAGAATACTTGTTTCGTTTTATTAATAAATGTGAACTTTTAAATGAAGCAAGCTGGCTTGTAGGACATCGGAGGGAAGCACCTGATCTGCAGTTTGATTGACAGTTGTCACAGCCCCTTCACTGCTCTCCGCTCATCCATTGGATGAAAACCTGAGAAAGGTTGTGTTTGGATAAGTCAGAAGGAGCAAGTTGTCGCTCTTTAATTCGTTGAAGTCTCATATGTTCCTGGTACTGTCATTTCTAACAATTTGTTTGTTTTTGTTGATCAAACCAATGTTGTGATATATGGAGTTGATACATTTTTTTGCTAAATAAATAAACGTATGAAGTAAAGAGCCACGCTGCTCCCTGTACTACGCTCTACACTTGAACAAAGCTTTGTGTAGGACCTGAAAGAGAACACGTGTAGAAACTGCACATTATTCAATCTGCTTCAGTTCAAGATCTGCTGTATACATCTGGCGGCCTGTCCAGAAGTAGGGATTGAGCCCAAACGTCTGTCTGTAGTAGTTGAAGTGGAGCGGACTCATAAGTTGATCTCAAATTGTAAGCATTCTCTCCCCAGTGGGTGGTCTTTCTTTCAGTCATCAAGCCTGGCACCGACAGACTGCATTCAGACATCCATACAGACAGTGAAGTGGAGCTCAGGTGCAGTGACGTAATGTGAAGTACCACTGCCAGCCAATCAGCTGAGAGCCAGAGCGAGCTGCATGGACACGGAGGGGCTAGTTCTGGATGTAGAATATGACAGTAGTGATATATTGTGCTGTGCTCCAGAGTAGACGTGTCTTCTCTCATGTGCCCGCTGTCATAGCCCGTGGCACCCTTGACAAATAGATGCACGTAGCCTCTACTTGGTGTGCTGATTCATGTGCCCTAATTGGGCTAAAGACCCCCTCCTCCCCCTTCCCATGATGCCTTTGGCCAGGGCCGGCTCCTCCTGCTGGGGTGTTAGGATGGATGTCGCTCTGGACCATTCTGTGTGTTAAAGAAACAGCATGTTCAGTTTCTACATCAGTGAAAAGTGCTGTTCTGGGTGTAAATGTGTAGAGTTGGTTGTTGTAACAGTGGTTCTTACTAAAGCTATTACTATATTCTGATTTATTTGTTTGTTTGTTTATTTGTCTGACAAGGGTAGAACAACTGAAAATCCCTTAGCCTTCACTGACGTCTATGCCACATATGACGGAGTTGACCAGGAAATGTCATTTAGTCACCCTCATGCCATCTCAGATGAACACAATTCATGTTATAGTACAATGCTATCATGATGTCTTCTTATATGAGCGTCAAAGACTTTAAAGGGCATGTGACACGCAAGAACCAATGAGGTTTGACTCCACATTTGAAGCTACCGTGCTGATCTGTCTGTCTACACATTCTGTTTATTGCTAAATTAACTCAAAATATAGATGTTTTTCAAACATTCTCTTCAGAAGGGATTTATTAAGACACTGAAGTCTTTTATGATGGATGTTTGTGCTTTTTGAATTTTAATGTTCCAAGGAAGAGTAAAACTCTGTGTCCGTCTTTACTCTCGGTTGAAGGACACGCTTCCTCTTTCTTGCTTCAATCATGTGATTCAAGGCTTTCATGATGTGATAATATCACAAACTGCCTAACTTGAGCAAACTGAATGCCTGAGATAATGAAAAATGAGATTGAGCAGCCTTTCCTGTTTTGCTTAATTCTGGGATTATACATTTATAATGACTAAATGTAACATTTATTATGAATAGGTTTTTCTGAAACAACTTCACTTATCGATAATACAAATGTCCTAATATCATATAAACACCCTCATGTCAGTCAAGGGGTAATACATGCGGTGAAAGTTTTTGGTGATTTAAGCGTGTTGTTTGTTCTCTATGACGTGCTTCTCTAAAGACATTGTACCATTGGATGAATCCGGTTTCATGTTTCACAAGAAATGATTAATGATTAAACCACATCAAATGATAATAATCTGTCACATTTACATCAGGTCAAAATATTAAACACGCTCACTGTGACGTACAGTCTCAGCACTTCACAAACAGATTCTCATGAAGTGCATTCTTGGAAAACATGCGTGAAACGATTACAAAATGAGGTAAAATTGGGTCTCGTTCTCTAAGCATGCGTGAAAACCTGCGTACGAACGTTTAAACAAACAAATCATGATTCACTCAAACGTTCGTACTCAAATGTATTCTAAATATAGGAAAAAAAGATTAGGTTTAGATGTATATTTACTTCATCCTATACAGTGAGAGAGTGTCTCTGAATCACAGCACGTGCACAGCCGGCGAACGACAAGAACTCTGTAAACTGTGTCTGTATAAAAGCTGTTTAATTGTGGATGAACTGATTTTGAGGACTGCGCATTTCCAATTACTTGCGTTTTCTGTAGACAGCGTCACATGTTTTCATGAGAAGTTCAAATGTGCATATAAATATGAAAAGTCTATGCAATTATGAGTGAATGAGACCCAGTGTTGGGAGAAGACACACTCGGGCATCAAAAATCGAAATATATCGCTGTAGTTTCCATCGGTCAAAGAAAACTGTAGAAATCATGTGATGTGGAATTAAAGTGCTGCAGTGGGTTTAAGAGAAAACACCCCCTGCCCGTCCAGCCCCGCCCCTCACCCGTCTCTCTCTCACCCGTCTCCTCTCAGCCGTCTCTCTCTCACCCGTCTCCTCTCACCCGTCTCTCTCTCTGAGCTTCAAAGAGCACATCAAACCACCTGTCTCTGCCCTTACTAACCTTATATTTCATGCACAAACGCTACGACCCAGCCTGAAGAACTCACCGTCTTCAAAGGTCACGCGTCCCCCTCTAAATAACACTTGTAAGGGTGGTTCCTCTGTAGTGGTTCAGGCTATAGGGATGCCGAAATGACTAAAGAAACTTTAACTGTAAGATGGTATAAAACTGTTTATTTCTTGTCAATTTCCACCCTTCTGCAGCTTATACCAACGACGGAAATAAGCGCAGTGATTATAGCTATATATATATATGTGGGAGAGCGTCGCTATAACATGACTTTATTGTATTGCAATATGGAGCGTTTAAATATTAACATTAAACCAACACTAGTCTGCAGAATAATGTAAATTAAAGTATTTAATAACAGACTCAAATGGATGTCACATGTAAAATGGTTACAAAGTAAATGCATAAAATTGTAAATGATACAACTAACAGTTTCCAAATGTATGTATACCTGAGATGATGGAAAGAAAAGAGAGAAAGTATAGAAGAAGAAAAAGAGCCAGAGGAGGAGAGCCAGAGCTCCCAGAGAGGAGCTTCCAGCGAGGAGACAAGAGACCAAAACTTATCTTACGTTTGCTTTTTATCATTTTGACCATGTGACTAAACCAACATGATACATTCAAATTGACCTTTAACCCCCACTGTACTGGACCCACAATAAACAAACATCTGAGACCATAGTGGTTGATGGCCATGCTGATCGTGCTGAGTGCTGACCCCTGGCATCTTTAGAAGAGCAAATGGTGCCTTTTGGGAAGAAAGGTGATTGTGGCACAGCAATGAATTCCTGTTATTTTTTCCAACCCTACACACTTGAGCGGACACGTGCACACCTTTTGCTTTTGCTAAGACCAGTGTTTGTGTTGCTTTTACTGTATATAGATGAAATACATGTGTATTTCCAGAGATTTTATATGTGATAATGGTTTCCCTGTCTGTTTTATGGGGTAAGTGGCCAAACCTAGAACATGGGATCTTGCCACAGAACTTTGTCCCAGCTGTGTTTGTGTGATAGCTCAAATGGTGGTGTTTGTGTCGGAGCAGTGCTTAGTTTTACGTTGCTGATTTAATTTACAAACATGACCTTGCATTAAGAAAAATGTAGAATCTTGTAGAGACAAGCACCTGCATGTTTTGTTTATTTTTGATAATAGGCGCATTATGTAACCGCCTGGAGAACTCACATAAGATTTGACACTTTGCATATTATTTAAGAATCAGAAGCGGTCTGAAGCACTCATCGTCTGTGATGAAGTGAGATGAGTGATGAAGGGATGATGATGATGATGATGATGTGTGTGTGCTTCAGAGTCATTCTTTCATGTGTGACTGTACATTTGTGTTTCATGTTCAGAAGGTCACCCTTTCTGTTCAAGGTCGTTTGTGTTAAACACACTTCTCTTTATTTGAATAGAATGTTAATATCTTTACAATGTTTATTAATCAATATTTCTCTTTTCTCCCCTCAGGAAGCGACTTTTGAATGTAGTTGTTCTAGAATACTGCATGTCTTTAAAGAGAAACCAATGTTTTTGTCATTGCACGTAAATATTTATTGAGGACAGATCAGTTAGCATCATAACAACAACATGTGAATCAACAAAAGAGGTTACTGATAACATTGACATGACAAACTCTTCTCTTCTGATGGCATTCTGTCTTTCATTTCCTGCGGGAAATCTTCATGTTTTTTTCTCACTCCATACATTGTCGGTCTTTTGTCTCTACAGAGAATCATCATATTAAACTGTGTCTCATCATGGTTCTCTCAGATACCGGATACATAAATGTGCATGCTGACGCGTTTCAAATGGATCATGATTTATACAAATCACTTCTCAGATCAGGACTGCTTTAATTCGCTGAAAAAAGCTGCATGAAAGGCAAAGACGATGTGAATAACATCCATCTGTGGCTCATTAAAGGTCCGACGCCGTGAGCTCGGCTGTGGAAATGAACGCGTCTTTAACAGGAGGGCAAATGCACTGGAGGGGTTTTCGTTTGTTCTCCAAGATGCAGAAGTTTGAACTGCCGTTTCCATGGCAACCCTCTTAATACAACACAGTTGGTACAGTCTGAGAGACACACTTGTGTGTCTTTTCATCTAAATGCAGATGGTTTCAGTAGCTGGATTAGACGTGTAATGACTGAAATACGAAGAGTGTGATGTCAATGTTAACGTGTATAACAAACAAGGCCACCATAAACCCACACTGGGTATATACGTTTTCTTATCATTCATTCACTTCATGTCAGTCCAATCTCTCTTATTTTGTTTCTTCCTTGAAACACAGAAGGTGATGTTTAGGGAAGAAAGTCGGGGCTTGTGTTTTGCACACAATAAAAGTGGACGGCAAGCTCTAAAATGGACATTTAGAAGAACCAACACAAGATGATCTCATTTGCTATTGCTCACATGATATGTGTGATGTATCCCAAAACCAACCCGGTCTCATGAATTGCGTATAAATAACACGCTGTTGCATTATCGTGTAATACGTACGCCAAAATTTGATTTTGCGTGCATATGAGGAAACACTGAAATAATTAAAATAATACTGTTAGGTTTAGGGTTTTGGGTTTGGGGACAGGTTAATGAGACAAATTGCTGATTAATATACACACATGCTAAATTGCCGTATCATATGCACGCAAAATCGAACTTTGGCGTACGTATTACACGATATTGCACAGCGCGTGTTATATTTATAATTCATGAGAGTGGGCTCCCCAAAACACAAACAAACACGTGGATGGCGAAGCAGTAAGGACGAAGCTATCACCTAACTATGAAGAGACTTTTATTGACATGACAATCCACTCTTATGCTGTGCTTCATGGAAGGAAAAAAATCATCAAAATTTGTAAGATAAAGAAATGTCTGTATGTTGAAAACCTTTCATGGCTGCACTATATGCTGAGGTCATCGCATCATTTCAGCTACTGAAGCGCATTAGATCAGCCTGCAGAGGTCCACGTGGCTTCACGTGTCATTACGGTCGGTTCTAAGAGACAGATGAGCCGCATGATAGGAGATCCATTTGAAATGTTTTCTGGCATCTGGGAGGACTGTGAGACTGGTTGTTTCAGGGCAGTGGGACAGTCAGACTTTAATAATGGCCACTCTTGCAGACATACGAGATACCGGAGCCAAACCTGTGATGGTCTACATTCACGGCGGGTCCTACATGGAAGGCACGGGGAACATGATCGACGGAAGCGTGCTGGCCAGTTACGGGAACGTCATCGTCATTACTCTCAACTTTCGAGTTGGCGTCTTAGGTAAGCGCTTTGATTGTTTCCTTTATTTCTGGACCAAATGTGTCAGGAAAAGAAAAGCAAAAATAAGAGGTCCCCTCAAACAGATAAAGTGTAGCCCCGCCCCAAACTCATCGACATACCAAAGTATTTTAATGCCACCAAGTACACAAATAGCCTTTGGGAATGTCAGGCTGTTGTGTTGTGGTCTGTTGACGGTTGAAGCTCAGCTGTAATTGGCTTGATGAAGATATTCTAGCAGATTGAAACCGGCTCTAGCTGCTGAGAGTCCAGCTGATGGACATTTGCAGACAAACCCTGTGGATAAACCCTTGCATTTTGCTTGCTGATGTGTAGCTGTTGTTTGTTCTTTGGCATTTCTATCAATCACTTGAATCTTCACTTATTAAGCTGCTTATTGACATGATATTGTTATGAATCATCAGGTTTTGATTCTTTGGCTTTCAGTGTTTTCAGACTGTCTGGATTTATGTGCAGTCACAGAGTTGATGGGCTATAATTCGTCAAATGTAAATGTGTAGGTAATCTTAAATAGTATGAAGTAGATGTGGGTGGGTCATGTAATAACCCTTCCTGGCGGTTCACTCCTGCAGGTAATAAGTACGGATAATGAGGGATGTATTTTATAGTATCCCCACCCGCTTCTGCGCTAGAAGGTGCTGAGCTGAAGGTGAGGAGGAGGGCTGCTGAAAGACACTAGAGATGGTGAAGGTAAGGCGGCTTGTCTATTTGTAGGGGTTGCTCCCATGGGAATAGGATGATTGCTGAGATTGTTGGAAAGCCATCAGGAATGATTATCTGGTTGGTGAGATTGGTCATAGCCAACCAGTCGGGATGGTTATCTGCAGGTGCCCCTCCCGAACACCATGGCGTGTACCGCTGGGTTAAGTGATATCAAACACCTGCCCGTAATTCTCAAGGAATCTTGATAAGCAATGCACCGGTCTGTGGACAAGACTGAAGCATTTCCTCATGAAGTGATAGAAACATAGAGGCCAATGTGTGGAACCTTTTGATAGACTCAGTTAGCTCACTCAGACTTTTGGCATAGATCGGATAAAATGCACAACTTCAGGTAACTGTGTAATCTGTGCTGATTGCGAGAGGAATGGTGACGGCGTTATTTGTATTTTCTGCCGTATTAAAGCACTGGACGCCCTTCATTTGCACACTGACAGATTTCATTAGAATTCAGAGCAGACTAAACAATTCCAAAGAAGAAAATAAATATGATTTGATTTAAACAAGAAGAGAATGACACGGTCTAGGGGTGACCCCGAATAGTGGAAGATTCAATGCTTGGTTAGGAGGAGCCTGACTCTACTACCAATCTCACAGTGGAATCTTGGCAGAGATGTTATGCAGTGGGGATCAGTGGTCATATGGGCAGTGGTGTAGCGGACGGGCACGCACTTCGCCGCCAAAAATATTATTTATGATGTAAAGAAATGGGACAGGTTTAGGGTTGCCGCATATGAGCGTGAGTTCTGGCTATGACCCAGCACAGGATCACGTCTCTTCACGTCTTCTGTGCTGTGAGACCGGTGAAGAGAAGCAGCTCGTTCCTCACGCACCCGCACATGAATGATTTAGGGGCAGCCTCCTCCAGTGAAGGGTGACCCACAAGATAAGAGAGCATAGTCAATAAATTGAGTCGGTGAACCTCGAGGACCATACCGGGAGATACTGAACATTTAGAATATCGCAGAACAGTTTTAATAATACACAGTCTGGATATTTTGAATAACAGACAATGTACAAGAAAGTCTTTACGTGGTCCTCGAGGGAAACGTGACCTTGGTGGGGTCGGGCCAAACGAACCGCTAGATCCATGGTGGGCGAAGTTTTCGGTCACGGGGCTACAGGGAGACACACAGGTTGAGGATCCAAATGAAGTCATTTATTGATCCAAACCGTAAAGTTAAACAGGCAAAAGTCCATTCACATGTAATCAGTCCAAACAAGGCAAACAAATCCAAATGGGTACAGGCGAAAAAACAGGCTAATCCAAATAACAAGACAAGAACAGAACTGCTCAGAGATGTAGCTGTAAACACTGACAAGACTAGGCACTGAATGGCACAGGTATATATAGACACAGGTGAATACAATGATGGCAGAGAGTTATGGGGAAATGTAGTGTGTGTTGGCAGTCTGGGGGATGAGGGGAGCGGCCTCCAGTGGACTTGAGAGAGCACTGCAGTGTGACAATATGTTCCCCTGCGTTTCCACATTTTGCCTAAACACATTTATTTTGCTCATTGTTACTTGAATCTGGCTTATTTAGTTGTTTCATTATAAAGGTATAATATGTTCTATTTCATTCTTTGACTCTTTTGATTGTTTTTTGTGCATCAATGTTGCGCTGCACTTTGCGCTGTACCCTTGTTATCCACCTGGTGTCGTCCCCACATGCACACACACACACGCGCGCCCAGGTGATTCGACTATCAGTCGACTATTGGCAAGACGTGTCAATTCTGATTGGACCTCAGTCGAGGACACCCCTACACAGTCTATGTCTGATTTACCTTGTGTCTTATGAACATGACAGTATGTAGGTTACGGGAGATTATTGGTGTTTGTTTGTAGGGTCACATGCTGAAGATCAGTGTGTTGGACACTCTTTATATTCAAGTAGAGTTGAATAAGTCTCTCTGGAGTTTCCACGGCTCCTGTGGATGTGCTAATTATTGCTCTTAAGTGTGACTCTGGCTCTCCAGGGGTTATATTTGGAGACTTTCACATGTGAACTTCACACCATGTCGATGGCTAAGAAGTCATTACAGGTTTAATATTTCATTACCAATGCCAGCCCATCGGTGACGTTGTGTTCCTGCCGCTGGTGACCCGCAGCCGGGCGTCTGCCTGTGTGAGACTGATTGGATATCAGGAGGATGTTGCAACACTCAGATTTGATCAGAGACGAGGTTTGGTCGGAGACAATTTGTTTATAGAAACGCTGTCTTGTTTGTGCATCGATCTGTGTGTGTGTGTGTGCGGGACAGGGCGGGGTTGTGGGACCCTTTAATGGCATGTAATGACTCTTGTTCGGGGGGAGTATCCTGTATCACTGCTCTTTACAAATAGAATTACTCACCGACTCTGCAGAGCATGTCCAATTCCATTTACTGCAGGGAAGACTTCATTACCGTTTGCAGACGCATTAAATATTAACAATACCTCACAAATCCATGGCCCTTTACCGTGGTAAATCAGTCAAGCTGTTGCCAAAGGTGATTTCATAACATCACAAATAATATTTAAAACTACAGAATATTTCAAAAGAGACTGGATGTCACCTCACATTAGACATCTTTTATAGCCGAACATCATTTGCATGGCTGTACATGTACAGTAGACATGCTATCCTTCTGTGTGTATTATTTCTCTGGCGTGGGGATTTAATGTGGATGTTCGTGTAGGTCTCAGGAGAAATGATTTCCATGCATGGCACACTCACACTGCAAATCTAATTCTGAAATGTACCACACACTCTGCTCTTTGCCAAAGTCCTTTTCAATGATATTACATTTTTCATGTCACTATGACGACTGTTCTTGGCGTTCAGAGTAAAATGTTACATGTTCAGCAGCAATGTAAAATGCATTTCATGAGACTTTGTCAAGAGCCGATTCAATTCCCTGACAAATGCATGTTACATCTGTGCTACAGCAGGAGATGCTGACTCATTCTCAGGTGACCAGGCTGAAGAGTTGGTGTTTTCTCATTTGAAAAGGTGTTGATGTGCCTTGTAATAACAAACACGTTACACTTGAACAAAAAACACATGGCATTTCTCTTTCAAAACCATTTTCCAGCCTTCTGACATTCAAAATCCTTCATGCATCACAGATCAAGTTCAGTGCAAAACATGGCTAAAAACGCCCTTATGACCATGACACATTATTCACAGTCTGCCTTCGTTCATGCCAAAGACAATCTTAAAACATCTAATCACTTAACAGAAGATAACAGAAGATGAAGTGTAAACACAATGAAATACTTCTGTTCAAACCATGTGGTCAGAATGGCAGGACACAGACAGACACATACACACATTCTGTAGTTTCTGCAACAGTAACGGAGATGAACGAGGGCAGGCAAACTGTTTGATTTTCAAATGCAAAAACAAATATTTGAAGAATTCATTTAAAATATAAACTTTTGTTTGCATTACCCCACCAAACAGAATGAAAAGATTCAAATAATGTAACTGACTTCAGTATCTTGTTGATTATATCAACAGTCTTTGGTTTTGAAGGTGCTATCAGATGATAAACACATCAAATGTTTCCATAAGTTTGTGCGGTGAACATCTTTAGAGTCAGCAAGACTTCATTCCCAGGAGTCTGTGGTTTTCCAGCAGGAGTTGCCAGATCCAGCACACGTGTGAGAGATAAATGACCCAGATCCATCTCTTTATCTAAACTTGACCTCTGGGTTTAAGACATTGATTCTCTGTATGATCTGCTGTGACATCTGCTGGTTCTTATTGGCCTGTTTTTCTGCAACTGAGCGATATGTGAGAAACGGTCTCATATATTGAAGTGTTTAATGGCTGGAAAAAGGTGAGAGATGTAGGCTAGCCCAGAAAAGCGCCGCACTGGTTCCCTCGACCGAAAGCCTATGCATTTACACTACTGATGCGCTTTTATGAAATGATATGGCCCGCCCCAGCCCGCACTACACCACTGTATCTATTTTTACAACCTGCCCCGGGACATCACGCAAGTTACGTTGCTACGTAGGCCAACGTATTGTACCCTTATCAAAAAACCTAATAAAATATGAAAATGTATATTCCCAAATATGTATCTTAGGCTATAGGGAACTGCACACAACATACATGTTTTTATTTTTTTTGAATGACCCGCACTGCAAATGAAGTGACAATTTCTTCACCGGCCCAACCCGGCCCGCGGGTTATGAGACGACCTGCGCATCACCATTTTATACCATAGACTTTCGATCGCAAAAAATAAGCTAGTGATTAAGAAAGGTTTATGATGTTTACATTTATGATGTTTACACGTTTTTTCGATGAAGACAATCTTTACAGATTAACACAACATTTCATACTTTTGAAGCCGAAATACAATCGTCAGAAGTAAAAAGCTAACACGATGCTATAAACAGACTACACTTAAGGTCGCTCGATACCAGAGTCACCACCACCAAACCTCCGACAGCTCTTAAAACTTGATTAAAATGTGTTCCCTGGTAAGTCATTACACATCTATGTTTAAAGAGATTTGTGCTCATGTTGCATTATTTATGAGCTTTATATGCGTGATGACGTCTAACGTCCCCGACAAAGGAGTCGTCGCTTTTAGCAACTTGTTAGCAACCGCCGTTTTTAAGACACAATAAGGCTTTACAGAATCACATGTGGGTTATAACTGGTGTGTTTTATGTCATCGATAAAAATGTTTTGAGGTTTTGTGTACCACAGACCTAAGCTTATTTCAGGCGATTTACCAAAAACCCATTCTAAAAACCCACAGATGCTTTGAGCTTTCTTCATGGCTGTACACACTGTGTCTCTTGTCCTTTATTCTTGTTCTTATTTGAATTCTCCATGTTTCTAGAACTTTTCAAATGTAATATGCCCACGTTTGCTCTGTGCTCAAAACGGCATAATTCACTCAAAATGGAATTTGGTTATCACTCACTTACCTTGATATCATCCCAAAGCCAAACTCACTCTTTCAGGAGACATTGATGAGATAGAATTTCTCTCTGGTTATATCTGTTTAAAAATATCTAATCGACCATGTGTGTACTTTCTCTACCGACACTGACAGACATGAAAGGACAGGCATAGTTTGAACTATTGTCATAAGTTTTGCACTTCAAGGGCCTCTTTTGTAAAATGCTGTGTAGATACCGTCCTACATTTGATTTTAAAATCGTTTCTCAAAGTGCGTACATGTGCTTCATAGAACAATATATGCAGAGAAATCGTATTCACAAATGATCTTATTAACCGTCAAACCCGGACTGCTTGCAAACCACTAACGTTGCATCGGTAGGACATGTGAGGTAATCACACAGGTTTTGTAAACTCACTCGCATTGTGAAGAGACCAGCCATCTTTTCCATCTCTGAGAAGTTGAAAGTGTTTGTTTTTCTTAAGGAGATGCTTATTGGTGGTTTGGAGCCTCGCGGCCAAACTTCGCATCCATCTTTTATGTTGTGACATTTTCGCAGAGCTCTAAATCTCGAAACGTCTCAACGTATAAATGACTACTGTGTGAAGAATTCTTTTCCTCTAGAACTCGAGCCGATGGCTCGGGAATGTGTGCCAGCAACCTTTGCCAACCTCGTTGAGTTTGGTATGAGGACTTTCTTCAAGATCATTCTGTATTCCAGAGGTGAAACAACCCACAGGCATATTGATCTTTGTCTCGCGCGCCTCCACGGGAGATCAGGTCAGCCAGAGGCAAACATTTGTATAAATGTCTTTTAAAATTGCCTTTCTGTTCACGACCTATCAGCTTTCTTGTTTACAGTCTGTATGCAACCCGGTGTCCCTGCCGTTCCATTACTTCTTTTGATTTGACGTTTGTGCTGTAGTGTAACTTTCTCTGCCTCCACACCGGCCGGCCTGCGGTCTGCTCTCCTCATCTGTCTTCTCTTATGAGGAGGGAGGGTTTGTCCATCATCGGCTGTGTTGGATGGAGTTTTATAGGCTCTTCGGCCAACTCTTGCTTCTGGTCTTGTTGAGTGATTAATCATGTTTTGGTCACTGAAGGATCCAAGGCCAGCGGTCTTAACGCACGTGGGAGGCAATATTCTCCACATTGTTTCTGCTGAAATGAGGAAGGTGGGCGTGGAGGACAGGAAGAGAGGCGTGAAGTTAGGAGCCGTGAGAGAGTGGTGGTGGGCGCCCCATCCGCTCACTCTGTGACTTCACAAAAGAGAAGCATGGAAGAAAAAGAAGAAATAAAGCTTCACCGAGTAGGTGTCATCATGTAGGTTTTTGCCTCTTGTGAATGAAAAGCCTATCAGAATTGTTCACAGCACTTTTCTGAGGTGTTGCGTTAGTGTAATTCAGAGAATCTGATGCGGTCGAGTGGGAGTGATATGGGAATGGGTGAACTAAACAACCGAGGTTTAAAGAGTCCACATAACGCCGTGTGTACATTTTCTCTGGAAGGTGTTGAGAAGATTGAGGAATTGACAAATGCTTTTAACACCCGCTCTCTTTATAGAAATGCACACAAAGTCTGCCTTATCAAAACATTTCAATTTCAACTCCGGACGTTGACATCTTTTTTTTAATCCAAAAGGCATTATCTTAATGTTGTACATGTGTTTCTTATGAAGATGACAGTTAGGATGCGCTCTTTGTCAGCGCTTGATAGCGTGGCAACTCGCTGTTTGCAAATGAGCTATGATGTGGTTTCTCCAATAATCTATTTGTATTTCTCAGTCTAGCGAGAACACACGGCACAGGTGAAAATCCCATCGCACAGAGCACATATCACCATAGGCTGTGTGCTTTACTCCCTTAGGTAAAAACAGTATGAATGCTGAGCGAGTTTGGCGTTTGACTACAGTAGCTTCAGGTGTTCTGTGACATTCTCTTTCAGAAAGTGCCCGTCAAACCTTTGTTTTCCCCTCGGTGTGTCTCCATTTTAATACCCTACCACCTCTACATAAACGTCTGATCTGCTTGCTTTGGCTAATCTTGGGTGTATCTTCTATGGTGCTCGATTACTAATCGTATGATATTTTGTGTTGTAAATGGGTTATTGCCGTTTCTTGAAAGCTTTATGGTCATTGATAGAAGTCTGGGCGCACAACACAGACTTTCTGAAAGCATGCTGTGAAAAAAAATGAATCTGGTCGGGATGGTGTATCTTGATGGTTATTAGAGTTTGGGTCACTTTTCATTGGAAAAACTAGGACACTGCTGGCTGGCCAGCTAAACCATTGGCAAAAGAAATCCGACAGACCAGTTTCTTCACCAAAGAAAAAGTTGTTCGGCTAAGAGGGGCAACCAGAATACCAGCATTCAAACACAGAATATATCCAGTCTCGTCAGTAACATCAAATAAAAACCAAGAACACAATCATTGAAATACTAATGTAAGAGGAGCCAGACTGTGTGCCATTTGTTTGAGGAGCACGTGCCTTCTGCACGACTGCATGCTGGTGCCGTGACCTTCTCCATTAACCCCTCGGTGGGTCTGTTATTTGAAGTGTAAAGATTATAAAGCTCTCTCATTGGAATGTTGTCAAAAGGTTATATCACAGTGCACCGCTGTCCATCACTGCTTAACATTTGAAGGCTGTAAATGAAATGTTAAATGCAGTTTTGTACGTGTCCTCTGAGTGTAGGCTGAGGGACAGCTGTGTAGAAAGATAGAAGTGTTGCTTGCTAAAAGCCAGTAAAGAAAGTGGTTAGATCGCTGGAGCTCCTGCTGCTTGACCGCAGTATCCAACTACGTCCACATTCATCTGGATACAATTCAAAAACTTGTCAACATGTCATTTTCATCACTAGAGGTCACAAAACAATAACAACGGCGTCGTGGCTGTGCTGGAGCGTGGAATGATGGAAGCTGCAGTCTGATGGAAATCAATCACTGTTTTTATCGCTCACAATTGTGAATTATCTGGATTCTTTGGATTCAGACGTTTGAGATAATCTGAGTACACAAATGAAGAAATAACACTGTGCTAAAGGTGTTTGGATAAGATCTTCACTGCTGTTCAGTTCACAATGTATACTGTTATGAAGTTCCTTATGAAAGAAGTTTAATGTCAGACCTAAAATCCAAGAAATGAATTGCCATTGGGCCTGGTACAGTAGCTTAAGAACATAAATTCTTCCATTTTCACGCCTTGAGGAGTTTGTCTGGCTGGGTATTTCTTGGCTGACTTTTAGATGGTTTCATTTTTTCCCTTCCCCTCTCTCTGTGGTTTTTCTTCGGCTTGTCTGAATCAATTGAACAAACTGGCATGATATTTGATGGCCCCTGAGCTCCAATTATTACAACAATATTATGGCACGGTAAGTTCCTCAGCGGAATGCCAATATTACAGTCAGGCTATTTGTATTTTCCGCAAGTCCTTCAAGGCACCAGCAAGGGCAAACAGCTCAATAACTCCATTTCTAACAATTAGACCCTGACGTGTCCTTATGAACATCGCTTTATTGTCGATGGAGTTTTTCGAAAAACAAAGATTAGCCATTTTAGTTCTCTAGGACCTAATCTCATCTGAAGGAGAGCTTATCAAGAACAGGTGGTGTTTTTCATCAAATCAAGTTTCTGTGTTTCACCTAGATGGCACAAGTGCACCGTGTTTCATACAGATTGAATCCTTTAGCACACATGATAGTTGGTTTGGCTTTTACCTCCACCACAACACAATAGTTCACGCCAACATCATTGAGTTCTTCCACAGTTATGAAATGATCTTCAAGTTTGCATATTACAAGCACATGTTTATAGATCATGTTTATGTTTAGACTCCTAGATTTGGTTAATAGGCTTTTCATCACCTTGATGGCCATTGCTATGAAACAAAGCTTAAGAACCAGAGTGAGGCCTTGGGCTTAGACTAACCTTGCCATATCAGAGGCAAAAAAAATGGTCAAAATGCTGTTTGTTTATGAACGCACTCTGCCTTTAACAGAATGTGCCTGCCGAATGAATTAAATCAGCCCTTTAGTCATTTGTGGATAATTAACATGGAAATTACAATGGTCAATTGTTTGACTATTTAAACCTCCCATAGATGAGCTAGATCAGAATGTTTCAGGAAGTTTAAAGTGCACATTTTGATTGGAATTCTGCGCTGAATCACCTCCTCATTACAGCATGTAGCCCATCGCATTTGAGCTTTAACATTCCCAAGGTCTCATCTTCAATGGTATTTGTACCACGGGAGGGACAGTGTGTACCGCAGAGGGTTAAATGTGTGATTTGCTGAGGTTTCTAAGTGAAGAAGAGTGAAGGGAAGCCCTGATAAACACACGCCTGATCAAACTTTAATAAGCAGCTTCAGGTGTGTTTGTCTAGGGCTCTGCAGGACCGTGACCCTCCATAAACACACTTGAACAGTCATTTCAGATGATAATCTAGATTGAGGAGTGAAGCCCTTCTCCTGGAGAGCCGCCGCCCTGGACAACATAAACGAGGTTTTCAAAATGACATGCAAATGAAAAAAGCAGCATTAAAATTGAACACGGCGGCCGTTCTACATGGAATCGTGTACGGTGCTGTGATGTTACCACACATACAAGCCAGCAGATGAGCTCTGGAGCCACTAGATTCTCAACACGGACATGTATCCGGCCTCATTCTGTTGAATAATGAATGAGTCTGTGGTGATTATGAAGACTAATTGTACTCCTGGTTTAATGAGCGTAGACTCCTGCCACTCAAACTCTCCACTCCGCCAGAGACGCTCGGTGTCCAAGATAACGCATCCAATGGGAATTCAGTCCACAACCCGGACCTCCACAGCAGCCAAATTGTTGAAGTCAATTCATACGGTGGACACATTTCCACAGCCAGCTGACCGGCGTAATTGCTCAGTACTGCACCTGTGCTGGGTGTATGGAATGGATGATGTATTTGTGCTGGTGTGTAACATTTGAACCAGACTTTCCTCTAGCTCAGTGGTTAGAGCATGGCGCTAGCAACGTCAAGGTCATGGGTTGGATCCCAGGCATAGCACATACTTAGAAACATATGTATGGAAATAATGCACTGTAAATCGCTTGGATAAAAGTGTCTGCCAAATGTGTAGATATAAATATAAATATATATAAGAGGAGCGTCTGTCACCACCTTTTCCGGCGAGTCAAACGCATGCGCACGTCAAACGACCTCAAGGTCACACCGCAATATCATGAAAGGCCTTGAGTGGTCCAGCACAGAGCACTCTGAATAATGAGACCCACTTCCTCTTTCTGTCTGAGCCGCCGGCTCATCTGCGCTCTGAGAGAGAGAACGGAGCGCTGTCACACCGGAGTTTGACTGAACAGCAGACACACATGCAGTCAACTCTTCAGCGCCTAAACCAAGACAGCGTCGCCATTAAACTAGCATTTCATAACTATGGGCAATAGCAAAACAATGTTCACCCACTCTGTTCCTAATAGAAACAGGAGCACCTTTATCAGATCTTTCTTACCCATCAGCTCAACAGGAAGTGAGGCGTGCTGTGACACGGGTCTCCCCCAGACAACGCCTCATCTATTTCTGCACCGTCAGCTCGCCCTGAAAGCACAGTTGTCAAATTTAATTGTGTTACCTGCAGAGCCGGTGGCCCTTTTATTCCTTTATTCCTGGCAGAGGAAGAAAATAGGATGTGAGATGAGCCGCAGAGTGTGTTTATACTGGCTGAAACACAGATTGGCCAACATAACAGAAACCTGCATTGACACCAGTAAACGCTTTGGTGTCTTCCGGTTGAGGAGCTAGTCATTTCATTCTTTTAGCCTCATTACGCAGGATGTGCAGACATTTGTGCTGCTGATTTCTGTTGCTTCAGAGACCTGCTGTAGTGTGCTGCCTCCCTATAGAATCTGAGAATGAACTGAGGGAAGGTTGATGATGAAAAATATCAACTCTAGGTAAATGTGTGTGTGTGCGCTTGGACCCCTGGAGGCTGTGTATTCATTCAGACGACTGGAACGAGTGTTTTGACAAGCGCTTTCCAATGTTGGGGCGGTTGTAAGATCGTGTAGACAGGAGGCGGTAGTGTGTCATTGCTTTTGGAAGAGTGCTCATGTTTTCATTGGATGCTTGCGGGATTGTTGGATGCCACTCTAGCAGTACTGTAATAACACCCTGGTGAAAGTAAACACAGCCTGTGGTTTTAACAGTAGTAGTTGATGTTTAATTGTTTGGAATAAAAGCTTTTCAGAGAAAGATTAAAGTCCTTCATTTTCTTAATGAATGTCATTAGAAGGAAGCTGGCCGGAGCCGCTATCATCTTAAACTCTCAGATACTGTGCTGCTGTCGGCTTTCAGGTGGACGGTGCGCTCAGCCGGCCAATGGGCAGCGAGAAAACAAAGCCACAGTGACATTTCATCTGATGGAGAGTCCTGTTGGGGAAAGCCATGGCGCTGATCTGTCAGGCAGATTTCTGGGAGATGTGAAGAGGATGAAAAAAGGCAAAGAGAAAGGAGCCCTGGCACAAGTGCCCATCACCAGACTCGCAGATCACAGGAGATAGAGACACAAAGAGAGACCTCAGGGAGAACAGGACTCTTTGGTGATATCTGAGAGATTAAGAGAGGAAACCTGTGCTGATTATTGCCCGTGATTGTCAGCTGAAACCCAAACCATTGCATTGATGTATGATCAACAGAAACATTTGATGTTTGAAGAGAGAACGGGAGAGACCGTAACCGCTGTTGTACCTGCTGTGCAGAATATAACTCAATTTGTTGGCTTTCTTTTGGAACTGACCGCTCGACCCTGTGACCACCACCTCAGAAACCTTTTTGATCGGTGGGTCAGCATCAGAAGTGTTTGTCAGTTACATTCTTTTCTTCTAAGTGAAGTTGAAATCACACTGGTGGCGTAAACATCACGCAGCTCACGCTCATCAATCTGGGAAGGTTTGTGGTGTAGATAAATGTCAGGAATTGCAAACCTTGAAAACTCAACTTTTTTTTTAACAGGTTTGTAAGATGGACTGGAAATTGATGTGTGAAGTGTTTAATGATCAATGGTGGTTTGTCTGATTAGCCCAATTGGTCTTTTCGATGTATTTTGAACCGTAGGCCTAAACCTCTCATAGCAATTCATGATGCGTAGTCAGTGACAGCCCTCGAGTCGTGTTTCCATTTCACAAGAGACTTAGGATTGTGGGTAGTGCAGTACTCCTCTGAGAATCACAGCATTTAACACGACAATTAAACGTGAAAAAAAGATATTCTACACGTCAACACTGCAGGATTAGACCACTCTGTCTCCCAACTTACTTCCATTCACCTGACTTTCCTTTACCGACCTCCGAGCTCATGGTGGATCTTCATTGTAAGCTTTACACATTTAATATGAAGTCGGATTTGCTCCAGAACATTTAAGCAGCGTTTTTATTTCTAAAACAGACTTGAGTGTTGAGCAGTAACTGGATTTTGTGCTGTCAGCGAATTACCGCAACATTAACGTGGAATGACTGTTTCCTAAGCAATGATGGTGTATCCTTGAAGAAAAAAGCTACGGTCACTTGGCTTTGATAAAAGTTCCTGCCGAGGCCGAGTGTGCGTGTGTGTTTCTAACCCGTGAGATGGGACGCAGCGGGTAGCTGTGCTCAGGAACTAATTGAAATGAGAGGCGATGTGCAAGTCTCCTCCAACATCGGCGAGCCATTCATCAGGGTGACATCACTGGGCTTACACCACATCCATCTTGTAGAGCACGGCCAGACTCGCGCTCCTCGTCATGATTAATATCCATACCTCCCCACCGCACGCCGTCATGCCCGCCGCATTCAAACACACAAGCGTGCTGGGAGGCAGCGGACGGCTTCGCCGGTAATCTTGTCCAGAGCCGGACAGCTGTGGTGTGGGCTTCTTTGCCACGCTAACTTCTGATGTTGGAAAGGGAGCCGACAAAGCTGTGGAGAGAAGTTCTTCAGTAGGAAAAGACGAAGGCTCTGCTGGTTGCCGTGCGCTCAACGGTCCCCAACGGGGATTTGGATGATGTTTCCAGCTTCCACTCTTGACAAATTGTTATTGAAAGCACAAGCGATGCCCACAGCAACCACCTGGCATCCACGAATGCACTGAGAATTACTGTAAAAGGAATTGTTTAACCAAACATGAAAATTATGTTATTCACTCCCCATCATGTCCTTCCAAATGGGTGTTTTTAACCCTGTGGAATACCGATAAACGCTGACTGGTCACGCTGCGCTGTTTGTTATATGCCGTTTAAGGATAAAGGAGTAACAGCAGCAGCAGTAGTAATGTTGTTTCCAGTAAGTAGAGAAATAATTACTCAAGTAGAAGTAAGAGCCACAATTTTACAAATATATGCAATGAAAAGACTACTCAATTAGCCAGTTACCTTTATATATGAATATTAACAGTATCAATATTTAAAATTGAGACCCTGGACCCTGGTCTTATGGGTCAGTTTTTCGAAATTGAGATTCATACATCTGAAAGTTGAATAATTAAGCTTTCTATTGGTTTGTTAGGATAGGTGAATATCTGTCTGAGATACAACCGTTCCAAACTCTGGAATCTGAGTGTGCCAAAACAATCGACATATTGAAAAACTGCCTTTGAACTTGTCAATCAGAGGCACTGTGGCAGGCCGTCCACTCACAAAAATGTATATTTTCTTTGTTTACGGTAGGAAATGTACAAAATATCTTCATGGAACATGATCTTTAAATAATATCCTAATGATTCCTAAAAGTCATTTGGTTGGACAGTAATCCTCACCTTCCTTTATTTGATAAATAATCAACTCAATCAGATTGACAGTGAAGAAGGCTGATCTGAGATCGCTTATCCTGGCCTTTTCTTCAGTGCCGGCACTAAACACAGTTTGTCCTTTTAGGCTTTTTTACATACCATGGAGAAGCTCCAGAGGTGGCTGCGGCCATGAGATCACTGTCTAGCAACGAGTTAGGACTAATCAGTCTTTTCACATTTTCCGGTTATGACCAGTCTTGAAGAAAAACTACTGAAACTTTGAATGATGTTTTATTAACAAGGTTAATGAGGAGCACGTGCAGATTATTAGCTCGGCTGGCTTTCCATTAGCAATCACAGCAATCATCCTATCAGCCAATTAATAGTCAAGCCACCTTACCTCCGTTCTCTCGAATCTCTCGTATCATCCCTCCTCCTCACCACTAGTCTGTTCTCACCTCAGCACCTCACCTTTGCTCCGAGAGGCGGATGCTCCGAGTTCAGGAAGAATCACCCTCGCCCCGGACAGCACGCCAATACGCATACTATCCATCCCACTTTATTATCTGCAAGGCGTATTATCGTGAAAGACTCGTTTTAGCAGTTTAAGCAACGTGCCCCTTCCAGTCTAACACTATCAGTGACTAACACTCTCAGGTTATTCCTCAGAAGAACCAGCAGAGTTTCTGCAAATCATTTTTAATGCATGACAGCCTTTGGTCACTGTGTGCTTCCCGTGTGAAAAAGAAGAGCTCTGGATCGTTTTTACTTCTTGCTGTAGGAATATTCGTAATGACATGCGAGTGAGTAAATGATGATTCCATTCCTTTAAAACCAGGAAGAAAGGATACGATGACAGAAGACGGTCTTATCAAAGCATGCAGTCCGACTTAAAGGAACAGAGCAACTTCAGAGCTAAAGATTTCCCCCCGAAGCGTCTCATTATCAAGAGATGAAATTGCAGCCCCCACCTGCGATCGGAGGCGAGCGGCACTTTGAAGACGCTGTGAAATGTGACCGTGATTTGCTTTGATAACCCCCCCTCCTCCTCCCTGACGGATGTGTGCAACACTTTCAGACTTTTGTAGCTTTCAGACGACAGCGTACACTTAGCCTAAAAGCCTTTCGCTGTCTTAGAGTCGCCCCATCGACACGCACGCTTTCATTCATGGGCATGTGCCGGTGGATGAGATTGATTGGGAAGTGCTGCCGCGGCCGTTCACTTGTTGTCATTCGCAGGGTTCCCGCATGTCATGTAATCAGATTAAAAGAGCCGCTGTCACAGGACGGGACCCTGATTTACTTCACGCTCCTAAAGGCAATCTGTTTTATCAGTCCTGTATTTCTTCCTTCTCGATCAGCGTTATGGTTTTTGCTTCGTAGCGCTCCACCACGCTACCGGCAGTAAGCATGACAGGCTTTTGTGTCTTTGGGGTGAACGCTCTTATCGCGATATAAATCGCATGTCCATTGCACTCTCATCAGATGGACATTTGGGGTGAATTGAAAATTCCAAGAATAATGTTTTTCCTGTGCTGTCACGCACACACACACACACACACAAACACGTGCGGTGGCTTTGGGGTGGCTTTGGACTGAGGCTCTTCGGAAACGTGCGTCAAGAGCTCTTACTGTTATTAAGAGCCGGGAGATGAAAAAGCTCTTGTCAGATCTCATCTAAATTCATGGATGACATACCGCTAATACGCTCCTATCATATATCTGCGCTCATTCATTCCACAGCGGTCACTCAATCGTAGACATACTCATTGATAAAGGATGAAATTGTATGATTTATGTGTCAGTGAGCGAAGCTCCTAAATCTTCCACCCTTTATATCTATCTGTGCTAAGTGTAGATTTATACTCGGAGCTGAGATGGTCCCGATTCAAAGTAGGACACGACCGAGTGAGTGATTGGTGGAGGCTTTTAGCAAAAGTCTGATAAACACAGACGCAGCGATTTTCAGAAAAACAGGCCTCACCCCAGGACTCTTCTTTTCCGCCCCTCCATCAGAAATGAGATGTGAATGGGCCTCAGTGTTCTGAGAGGCTTTAAAACAGCTCTCTTGTTCCAGACTTCCCCCGGACTTCCCAGACACATCATTGAAGAGGCCAGCGAGTGTCTTTGAACACTGTACAGTGATACAAATGCAGTGGCGCTCTTTCAGAGATTGGCTCTCCGCCCCTTTTCCTTTCAAATCCAATATTTTGAGAGTTCAATGGATATGGGGAGAGTTGAGAACCGGGACGAGCGAAATGCCCCTGGAGCGAGAGGTTTGGAGAATTCATAAGAGAGTCTGGAACACATTGGCTCTTTATGTTTTTGTGAGGGTGGCCCTGCAATTCCCCGGGCATCCAGAATCCCTCTATTCAGCCCCGAGGAGAGAAAATGGGAGGAGGATGGGTTATGAAGTGTCAAAGCTGTGATTGTGTGAGCGAGGTTGGGCGAGCAGGATCCTAGCAGATCATTGGAACACACAGGCGGTCTTGTTAGCCGGCATCAACAGTGAAGGGAAGAGAGAGAAAAACCGACGGGCTGATGTCAAAAGCTACTTGTCCATTGCATCATCATCATCATCATCATCATCAGGATAGAGCTCCCTACACAGAACACAGCAGAGAGGTTGCTGGATGTCACTTAAAGCTGTCACCGGAAATGACACCCGTGACTTTAGTTTTTTTTGTTCAACAAAGCTGATATTTCAAAAATTGTTTGAGTCACTGTTTTCATACTACTTTCCAAAAAATGATCCATAGTGACTTCAAGGTATCAGTAGATGTGAGCACGCTGAGGACTGAGCCCATGACACAATGCTTTACCAGCTGACTGACAGGAACATATCAAGAGTTTGGTTCCAAATCAGATCACTCTGTTTATAATAAAGTTTTTTTTGTGTTAGTTAGCTGTATTTTTTGAGTTATAATGGCTTAAAGTCAACTCATTGTAAGCGTTTTACAGTGTTGTAGCGATTATTATAAATGATTTATCCCTGCACACCATTATTATTATTTACTATTACTTTAATCAAGAACGTTAAGCTCCTCCCCCTCTCAACATCAACTCTTCACCTCATGACATCAGCAACATAAAAGAGGTGGTAGTATACTCATTGTCCAATGGCCAGGCATCTTTAGCCTTCCCCTCCAGGCCTAACTTACAACAAACCAATCAAAAAGTGAAGGGCAAAATAAAGCCCAAAGTCGCTTTTATCCAAAGCGACTTACATTGCATTATACTGTACATTTGACTTGAGTCTGTGCAATCGCTGGGATCGAACCCCTGACCTCGGTGTTGCTATCATAATGCTCTAACCACTGAGCTGTAGGAAAGCTGTATATAGTCTACTATAGATTACTGCAGTATATGTTTAGAGTTATTTTACCTGCTGCGGGAGTTAGGTTTGTGTCAGTTTAGACAGGTTTCATGATGTCATATTGCCTTATGTCTCTATATGTAACAGTGTGGTCCTGGGAGACACGACAGATGTTGTTGATGATACACATGTATCAGAATGACTATAAGAACTCACGTGACTTGACTGGATGTTCTCTTGTTTTTGTTTCCTCAAGGCGTCATGGTTAAACATAAGCGGGTTAGTGAAACACTGCACAGAAGTGCGACGGCCTACAGATGTTACTTCCAGAACAGCAGATGTTTCTGTCTTTGAGTTTGAATTGAGGTGAATCAGATGTAATGAGATCCATTAGAATCAGACTTTCTGAGAGGCTCGACCCTTTATTAAACTCATCAGCAGATGTCATGGCCAGGCGCTCGAGAACATTATTTTACCGGCGTGTATATGTTACATTCTCCAGCGCTTGATCCACTTCTGGCATGTAAGTCAGTTCTGACATGAGTAAAGTATAAATCCAATCTAGTATCTGATGCCGAGTCCTCTGGAAGCCTGTTTTCCACAGCCAGGAACAACACAACGTGTGTGTGACATCATAATCTCACTGCTATGGTGACTGTACAGTTAGTTTTTTATTTGATCAAATGATTGCTCTGAATGCTGGTGCAACATTTTTGAGTTTCTACTGTAATAGGCGATGGCTTAAATCTGAGCACATTCTCAGACATTGTTAAGATTACTGAAGTTTTAATGCGCTCTTCATTTACCATTATTGACGTGTGGAAGAGCAGTCGATATAGTAAAGACATTGCATTTGTGATTTTTCTCTTTATTATTTCTTTCGACATACGTCACCAGCTTTTCTGAATCTGTTGAACAATAGCTTTAAAAATCATAGCCATGTTGTTGAGGCTCTTGAGAAGGCAAGAAAAGTGAAAGCCAGTGGAAATCATTTGGATTTGAAGCACGTGCTGATGGAGAGCGTCCGTTGAAGGGACAGGCCGCATGAACTGAGGATGGACAGACGTGTGAAAGCCATCCGACAGCTTTAGTGATGAAAGAAGGTGAAGAAATCTCTGGTGGGCTTGCTGTATATTTAATGTGCTCATATTCTGGCGTCAGCCCCTGTCCACCTCCTGTCGGCTCAATGTCATGTCATTGGCGCTGCGTGGATCAATATCAGCTCGTAGTGGAATGTGTACGCAGGGCCTTCGTGCTCTTTTCCGTGTGCTTTACCGACAAGACTCAAATCAAGCGGAAACCTCCGAATATTGAGGATGTTGAGCATTGCTGACATCATGAGTCACCTGTCAGCTTCTTTCTGTATAATATTGCATGTTGACATGTTTCATTACTCTGGAGTGTAATAGAAGGTTGTGGATTATCAGTGTATTGACGGGTACCATCATCACCTACAGCTCATAGGATGCTGAAAGGCACAGAAAGCAGATTGTAGAGACGTGAGTATGAGCTGTTGTTCAGCAGCATTCTGAAGGTCCAGCACACTGATGTTCACCTCAACGTGACAAATCAAATGTTTCATCGCTGCCATTCTTAACCCCATACGTAGGACACTTTGGATAAAAGCGTCTGCTAAATGACTAAATGTAAATGTTTAAACTCTGAACCGGCCGCTGCTTTGTGAATAAATTCACCAGGAGTTAAGACATCTAGAAAAACAAAGGAAAATCTTAAGTAAGATGTTGTGTAGTTGATATTCATTATAATGGTCCTGGTTACTGTGGGTTGATTGTCACTACATTGTGTTCTTCTTAATTAAAAGAATGCAAAACTGTGAAAAGCATGACTGAAATAAAAATGCTCACTTTTTAAATCAGCTGCATAGTCATGTGGTGTATTTAATGATTAACAGTATTATTTAAACACTATTCTTCACCAAATTTGTAAAAGGTATCATGAGCTTTGATCACAATTATAAGCAATATATTCTCCACCACCCTTTGTAAGGGAAATAAATATCAGCCCAAATTGGGATGAATTCAATTGATTATGATCAATTATAATTATCTGGATCAAAGTTCATGATGTGGGGAAATCACTTAGCAATACGAGCAGGCAGCAAGAATCGGCATGTTTAGGGACTCCGGATTATGAGCATGAACTACAAACAACGTCACGTGTGAAATAAAACAGGACTTTATTACCTACTAATCTAACATACACACACATACAGTTAAGCGTTGGAAGAAGGTTGAAGTTGAAGCAGAGAGAAGAACAGAGCATGGATTTATGGCAGTATATGATATTCAGAAGATCAATAGCCTGAACAAAACATCAGTTTCTTCTTGTAAAGCACCTTTGTTAAAAGGATTAATGATGCTCTATGCATCTATTAATAAGACTAAGTTTGATACTTGCACGTCTTGCCCATCAAAAGAAAGAAAGTGTCCTGATGCAGTTTTGTTGAGGCTCAAGTTGATCTTGGCTGATGTGGTCAGAGGGAACCAGTTTTATGCAGTGGATCTGTATCTGGAAAGACGAGGCCGCAGCCTGGCACAAACTTATGGGTACGGGTGAAGTCTTCTTCTAGTCCATCCTTTAGAGATGCAGGGTGACAAACCCTGTGAACCGAAGAACCCGGAGCAAACGAACTACGAACAAACTAGAAACACCCGAAAACCTGAAGAGCGCTGAAGAGAGAGAAAGAAAGAGAAGAGAGCGAAAGGAAGAGAAGAGAGCGAAAGAAAGAGAGCAAGAGAGCCTTCTCGTGGTGTCTTTTAAACTGTAAGGATGTCATCCTACAGACATGACTGATCCAATCAGGAGATGGCAACTTTGGAGGGAAAGTTAATGGTCTTTGTCTTTCAGATGGTGTTTTGCATGTGAAAGCTGATTGGATGTTCACTAAGAAAACTTCTAAGAGTTTGATAAAACTAATATGAAAAGAGTTACCAAAACACAACAAACATCAAAATTAAGGACGTCACAAATGTAGCTCATAGACACCAAACATGATCAACATATCATCTTGGTTAAATGAGTTACTACAAATCTAATAATTCCAGTAGTTATACACTCATTCATGGATACTTTGGATTAATGTTTAAAAACAGACATAACAACAAGAACATCAATACATGGAAAGGTTATAAATGAGTGTACGTACATTTCTTTATTGATGTATTTTAGGATTGTGTCCTATGTCTTTCCCCAAAGTGAGTAAAGAGAGTTCAGCTCCCTACATTCCATTCGGTCGTAAAATACACACATTTGGTGTGGGTTGCTATGGTCACCAGAGATCTGGTCCTGCCTAGGTGTTAGTTGCAGACTGGGGGTTGACCCCCTGGCGACTAGCTTGCTGGTTGGGTGAGGGATGCTTTCGTTATACTTAAGAAATATAACTAGTTATTGCGTGTCTGATCGGTCTCAGTCACTACATCAGATTGATGTTTTGTTGCTGTTTGTTTTCTCCTTCAACCTTTATTGGAGAGATGTGTGAAATGAGCAATGTGTTTGACACAAATGTAAGTGATTCAAAGTGAACGTTTGATTCAGCGTGCGACTCCACATCAATATAAAGTGACATAACGGAGTGCAAAATGTCTGCCGATGCCCTTGAGAGGTTTAGGAAAGCTGTTCTGGTTTAAACTCATTTTCTTTATCTTTACACGCTCCTCTGTGCAGCAAGCAACCTTGAAAAAACAGACTTTATTTGATATGCTAATATATTGCATGCAGTTGAATTGATTTGTTCCTGATGAAAGCACAATAAGAACGGATCACGGGAACAAGATGTTTCCCTCTTTTCAAGAGATAAAAGTCATCTCTTCCAATCTGTTTTTGTCCTAACCGAACTTGATGTGAGTGAGAAAACATTTTGTCGATGGCTTGTCCTGCTGGGCCTCGTCGTCCGTGAGATCTTCCAGTTTCATTGCACATAACTCCGTGTTAAATATACTCTACAATCTGTTTATTCTGTTATTATACAGTATTTCACTTTCAGTCAGGACAGACACATTTATGCGTAACTACTACATTAAATTCATTTACATTTAGGAATTCATCAGATGCTTGAAGAGACTCACAGACGGGGTGCGGCGGGGGCTGCCATACCTCGGCTGTCTGGTCAGATCAATTCAAAGTAATATTTTATTGCAGTATTTATTGCAGGAACATGGGCGTTGGAAGCGTGAAAAATGTAGGTGGCTCCTCCCCCAGAAAAGAGTGTAGAAACAGCAGCGCTTTAGTGGCGGTGTGAGAAAGACGCGTGACAAATGATTTGGACATCACATATCAGATCTGCTTCCGTTTGTTTTTAAAGTTTCTGATGTCTTCATCAATGGAACACTGAAAGTGTGTCGTGCTTTAGTATATGTGAGGATGGCGCTGCAGCGTGTGTGATCCGGTCACGATGAGATGAAGAAATATATGTGAGACAGAGCGTCAGTAGTGAGATGAGATGACCTCACGAGATCCTGACATTCATTGGCTTCAGGTGAATTGACAGAGAAGATGATTTGTCCAAAGGAGACAATAATACAATAAGTGCTTCTACCAAGATACTAGTTTTCACAAAGCCGGAACAACACCTATTGAGAGAGATAGAGACAGTTTTTTGTAGAGAAGTCAACATTTACCAGATATGTATGAAGTTGTTTTTGAATGATGAGAGATGTGGCCGACTGGACTACATTTGGAAGATCATTCCAGCAGCGAGGAGTAGTGAAGGAGAACGAGTGGGAAAGTGATTTCATCTTTTATCTAACTTTCATTTAGTATTGTACACAAAACTATTTTTCTGTATCAAACTCCAAATGTAGCTCTTCAGAATGAATACAGTATGTCGTGACAAACAGAAAGCATGTTTATGAAGTGAAACACAAGCAGTGTGTTCGGTGTGACTGCAGCGTGTCTTTCAGCCATGTCCTGTGGGCTTTTCTTTTCGGCTAAGTGAAGTGTCTCCCTCTGGGGGCGGGGCGTTGGTTTATTCCTCATGCTAACATCAACATGGAGAATGGATGAGTTGAGATCAAGTGCACTTTCACTGTGAATATGACCCCTATTACCCATCATTGCACGCACGCGCACGCACACACGCACGCACACACACGCAACGCACGCACGCACGCACACACACACGCACACAGCACGCACACACACGCACACAACACACACACACCACACACGCACGACGCACGCACACACACGCACGCGAACGCACGCACACACACACTCACGCACGCACACACACGCACGCGGACGCACACACAACACACACACACACACACTCACTCACGCACACACACACACACACACACACTCACGCACCGCACGCACACACACACACACGCACACACACAGCTGTCCTGCAATTGGAGGTTTCCCCTCTGGAGACGTCAGGTTGTCAAATCTAACCATCTAGTGTCACAGTGATAGGAAGCAATCCAGATCAAACATTTCGTCTCAATGTAACAGAAAATACATTTGCCTGCTGTCTCAAGCTCTAATTATGGTTCTTTTGGGAGACGACTTGTAGATGAACATTGTTTCAGTGTTGTCATTCTATTCCCAGCTAGTAAGTGCACATGTCTTCATAGACCCGATGTGTGTATGTCAAAAGATGTCGAATGTTTATTTACATTTACAGTTTTGCACAAAACGTCTCAATAATCCAGCACTGTGTGTTATGGCCTTGTGTCTGAGTTATTCTGATGAGATGTTATACGGTGCTGCAGTGTTCTACAGTGAGCGGTTGCTATGGTGTCCCGGGTGGTTGCCAGGTGCTTGCTTACTGCACAAAGTCCATGGTTTTAAAACACCTCTCCTCAACAGGCCACAGGATCAGAGGTTTACAGCATTGATGCTACAGGATGAATTTAATACTTGTGGTTTGGGTTTTGTTCAGATACAAGAAAATATGAGCAATAGTCATAATGAAGTTTGCAAACGCCACAATATTTTCAACTCCATGCCATAGATCAATATCTTTTCTTTAAAATGTCACTTATGTACCACGTGCTGTACGTTACTGACACAAAAGCATTAAGTTACTCAGTGTCATTTATACATGCTCATTGGTTTATTGAGTCGAATGTTTAGCTTAAAACAGAAAATACCACTCCGCTATAATCAATACATTTGGTTGGCAATAGGACGGTCCCTATATCAGATAATACCTACATGGTTATCATGGCCAAAAGAATTCACACTAACAATATGATCACATAAGAAGAAATAAACAATACTAGTGGTCAGATTCATCTTTCATTTTGTTTATTGTTTGCTTTCTCTTTTTTGGTCATTGAATTTCACTCAAAGTATGAGTGCAGTGAGGTGAGAGAGTAGGTTTTTAAGGCAGTTGTGTCATTGGCATGTTCTCATCTCTCTTCCAGGGTTCCTGAGCACAGGAGACCAGGCGGCTAAAGGGAATTACGGCCTTCTGGATCAGATTCAGGCTCTGCGCTGGATCAGCGAGAACATTGGCTATTTCGGTGGTGATTCCAATCGTATCACAGTTTTTGGATCAGGAATCGGTGCCTCTTGTGTGAGCTTGCTGACTTTATCACACCATTCAGAAGGTACGAGAACATTTCATTCCTTAAAAAGCACATATTAACCTCACATTATGATCTGGAAAATGACTTGGTCTGTAGTACTCAATGTAAGATTGAACAACAGTGGAATATAGAATCAAATATACTAACTAATAGATATTTCAAACGGAGTAGATAAAATAATAAAAATGATGATCTGATAATGGAATGAAATCCAAGACAAATGTATGCTTACTCTCAAGTCAGAATTTCGTCATCCCTCAGAAAACACAGTAGGGGGAATGTTCGAGACAAACATGTAAAACCAGTTAGTTTTCCATGAGAAGCATGGCTATGTTACATGCGCAAGTGAAGCACAAATAAAACATGATGTAATATCTGTAACGCACTACACACACCTACAGGTATTACATCAGTTAACACAAGTTCCTCCACTGAACAAAGGAGCACTTCATTGATCGCTGTGCATTAAAATAACATTTGGGTAATCCATGAGAGAGGAGGCATACAGTCATTGTCTGTAATGAGAACGATCAATGTGGCCAAAGTTAAAGCAATAGTTCCACACAACAGAATTGTTTTTACTCATTCAAGTTTATAAAACGAGTGCTATAAAATCACAACGGACAATCTAAATGAAATGCATGCTCAGATGTTGCTGTTGACAGCTTGTTGGATATTTTGCATTTAACATTTTGAATCCAGCGATGATGGACGTTCAGTCGACGCTGATTTCCAAGCAAAGTGTGTAACTGAATCCGTTTAGTTATGTATTCATGCAGCCATAAATACACGGCAGTTTTTCACAGGACTTGTCGAGGTTACATTTATCATTTTAGCAGCTGTAGCATATCATCACAGTCAGAACTAGATGCAAATGTGCTGCACGATCTCGGGAGGCTTTTCAGAGACGTGAGACACTAATGAGAAAGTCAATTAGCCTTGTGAGTTTCCATGACACCTAACTGACCGTGGAGCTGTCATAAAACCTGAAGAAAAATGTCCCAACCATTAATACCTGTGACACTAATATTGATATGCTGTTAAAGTGACGTGAAAGTAATGTCATTCTGTGTGTAGTTCTGCATGGAATTAAAGCTGTCTTGGTTTCTCTATGACATGTTAAGTTGAGATCTTTTGCTTCCTGCTATGAATCATTTTGTGTGTGTGTTGTTTGCATCCAAGTGTTATTAATTGCTTTGATTTCCTTTGAATCTGGATTTGCATATGGATTGATTTCTTTCACTATACATGTCTTCAGCATTCACAAACTCCATATTGTCAAGGTTCATGTAGCGTGTTATTACAGCCGTCTTGCTCCTATCGCAGTAAATTGGATATTACTGATGCTGATATATCCCCTGAATAGAAGCACATGCACCACTTGGTCTGATGAGATAAAAAGCAGTCTAGGGTGTGGGGGGGGGTCTCTAAAAACTATCAGTTTTCTTGAGAATTGAAAGAGGAAAGCAGCTATTGCGAGAGTGGAGCTCACTGCATGTGCTGCCCATATCAATCACATCTCAAAGCTGTGATTTTAGCCATCGCAGCAGGACAAAGCCTCAGGGCAACACTTACAAGACTGCTGTTAGCATTACAGACATAATGCACCATTATTATTTAACAGCAGCGTAATGCAGCATTATACTAAAACTAGTAAACATGTAGCAAACATGAACTACAGAAATTCTCTTTTCCACTTACTGCAGTAGCAGCATTACATTAAAACAGTTCCACTCTTGTAACTACACTGAAGGTGCTTTAATGGCAGCTGGACGCTTACAAGAGTTAGTCAAGCAACAGAGCTTCATCCAATTCTGCCTCAACACTCCACCAAAGTTCACTCTGTGCCATTCACTTCTACTCTCATTTGAAAATTGAGGAACATCAGCAATAGCTACGATTTGAGTCATGAATGTCTGCAGCGCTAGCAACAGAGTTGTCACCTCATTGTAAATTAAAAGTTTTGATTTAGCCAATGGCACTGTCCCCCTGAAATACTAGTGGAACGTCCAATATTATATTGTCAAAATCCATAGTCTGCAAATGTTTTACAGTACATACTGGAGAGCCAAATGCAGACGTGATGGCGAGGGACGTGTGGTGTCCGTCACATTATATTCCAGTTGTAATTGGCGCAGCTCAGTTTCCAGTGAAACACATATTTCGCGCACCTTCTAACAGCGCAGATCTAAGGCTGAAATCCCTCCGCAGGTTATTCCCACCCACTGATCCCCAACACTACACAATTACCTCAATCCCATCATCTGAAATACCAAAAGCCCGGATCGAAAAACACTTCAGCTCGCCGCTCTCAGGGCGGTGCGGTGTGGTGCGTGAGATTGAGTGCGATGCTTGTTTGGCAACCGTGTGTGTGTGTGTTTGTGGTGGTGTTAATGAGGCCACGGTGACCTGTCTCCTCCTCACTGTCTGGCTCATCATCTTATGGGGCACATGGAGCTCGCCCTGTTTGGGCGTATGGCAGCCCAGGAGCAAGGGATCATCTATCAGCCCTCTCCTCCGCAGGAGTGAGCCTGGCCGCGGGGCGGATTGCAGATGCTTCCCACCGTCCTTCACCATCATCAAGTTTCAGGTCAATCACCTGTCTCACTTCTCTGATGGAAATGGGAACCTATTGGAAACCGGGAGAAGAGAAGGCTAAACTGGTTCTTATGTCTTTGAGTGGGATGGCATTAAAGGGGTGCTATGACACAGGCTAAAATGAATATTATGGTTGTTTTAGATGTAAAGTAATGTGTAAACACCGTTAAAGGTTGAAAACGCTGCCAATTTTTCACATACCGTGCATGTTTGTATTTCCCTTTTTGCCCCGCCTCTCTGAAACGCCCACCTTACTTGTGTATACATTTGGGCGGTCTTAGTCAAATCAGACCACCAACTGGCGTAGATTTGTGGGGGTGTGGCTACACGAGGCGTTTCAGGTCTGGGTGAGCATTCGCTTTTAGATAGAACGACTCTTTTGTTCCCACACTTTCATTTCTGCAATGTTACGTGTCTAATACATGCATGAGCAACTTATAACACACCAAAGACACAGAACAACACGGATTCACGTCATATGAGCCCTTTAAATAGACATGGTCTCTCTTCTTCTCTCTGCCTCGAATGGTCATCACAATCAGGACGTGGTCCCAACATTCATTTGAAGCCGTCCTTGCCCTTTGATTTTCATGATCATGGTCGCGACTTGCAATGATCCACTAATCGATGACCTTTGATTTTAGGGGACGGTTTAGGGCCTAACACGACTCTAATGAACCAATGATTGCCTTAAGACATCAGGAGTTGGTTTAGATGTTTGGCCTATCATTAGATACTACGTGGGTATTTTTGCAACATGTTCTTCATAAGCCTTCTGTGCCATCAGAAACGGTTTCTTGAGCCGTGCTCTTAACTGCTGGAGATCTGGACTGCTTCAGCCTCCTTCTCTTCACCTGTAGCTCTATCACAGCACCGGGGCTCAGGCGTGAGCGTGAGCGTGAGAGAGAATGTTGGTGCAAGTAAGGAATTCAACATCAAGGACGTTGCCCAATCTAGCGTGTTATTATCTATTTGGCATCAGGGCTCTCTCTAAATGAACATGCAGATTTGCCGCTTTCTTTCTTTCATTCTTCTTATAATAAATGATGATGTCACATGAGATGGCTCCACAGGCTGGTGCTGGAATATTAAGCGACTCAAGTGTTGGCTCTGTGTGTGTATGGGAGGGGGGATGTTGGAGGGCTACCAGCAGTGATTGTGAAGGTCATTGCCAGACTTTTTTTTCTATTCCTGTAACTAATCAGCCTAAAAGCCCAGCTCACGAGGACATGCTCGCCTTTTAAAGGAACGTCTCATACATTATTGGGGGCTCACAGGGGGCGATGCTGGAGGATTTTTATAGAGACTTGTGGGTTATTGAGGACCATAAATATGCACAGTAAATTGTGTGGATTTTATTAGCGCGATGCTTTGAGATGTGATAGATTTGTACTATGATAAAGTCTCGAGAGGTAACACTTCTTCTAAAAAACTGCACATGACTTGCAGCACTTGAGTCTGATGAACTAAACGTGAAATGAGCTCTATACATCATCATAGCAATGCAACATTGATTTTGATTTAAAACGATATTCACTGCTGTTACATTGACAACAATACAGAAGAAACTATCTAGCTAGCCACTCAGCATATTTTTTTTATAACTTCTAATCGTCTTACATTAACAGTAGCCATAACAGAGCTATGTTTAAAGTGACGACAGTGTCTCATATCGTGTATTTGAGGACTTTAATATAATACACATTGCTGTTAATTAAGTCCATCCCACTCCTACTAGTGTACCATCTCTTTCTAAGCACTTCAGCTCCCACTACTCATTCTACATGACTCCGGTGTTTATACCCTTACAAAAAATATGTTTATTTCGGTGTGCTATTAATATCAACTTAAATATGAAAGTATACTTCTTATAAATATACTTAAAAAAGAAACTTCAATTTACTCTGCAGTATACCTGACTTTACTCAGACAAAAGATTAAAGGAACAATTCACCCAAAAAATGAAAATCCTGTCATAATTTACTGGATGAACACAGAGAAAGATATTTTGGGAGAATGCTTGTAACCAAACAGTTCTTGGCCACCATTAACTACCATAGTAGGAAAAATAGCTTTATAAATGTCTCTGTTGAACACAAAAGAAGATATTTTGAAGAATGTAGGAAAACAGACAGTTCACAGGCACTTTTGATTACTAAAACAAAAATGAACTATGTAATAGTTTAAATGGAAAAAGCTAATGGTTCATAATGGTATTTTCATGGAAACCATTAGAATTTCTGTAATGGTTTCTGTTTGGTTTTTATTGTGTTTTTTTTTTTGCAGGGGAATAGCCCACCCCTACAACCTAATAGCTTTTTCATTTAAAACCATTACAACATCTTTATTTGTTTCTATAGTTTTTTTCAGCAGGGAGAATATTTAATGGATTATAGGTTATAATGGGAATTGTATTGGTTTTAATGGAAACACTTGGACAGTATACTTGGACACTTCACGCACCCAACGGTCGCAGTTTCGCTTACGTAGTGGGAGGGAGGCGGAGCTATCAGACGCTGCTTGAGCGACGTTCTCCTATGGAGGGGAAATTACGCTTCAATCTGATAGTGACTGATGTCATGCTGGGCAAAACACATGGAAAGTCCATTAAACGTACAAAGTACAAATTGATTTTATTGACACACATTGCGTTGTGCGATTGACACAATTTGCCCTTGTGTTGGAAGCGGCATACACTTCCGGTTAGCGTGAAACCGTTAAGTATTCTGTCTGTGACGATACTACCCTTCTAAAATTCATACACTAGACAGTTCAGTGAATAGGGCATAGTTTAAGTGCATAGTGTAGGCTATAGTATGTCATTTGGGACACAAATTTATCGTTTGCTCACTCGGCGTCATGCCAGTGGTAACGGAGCGGCTAGCAGCTACAGCTAAATGATACACGCTGCCTTCAAAGTCGATCAGATGAAGGGATCTCAGGAGAAATGGAAGCATCACATCCTTACCTTTTATGCTGATGCACTGATGCCAATCCAGGAATTTTACCTTCCCTAGTTTCTATGCTTCACAGTTTCATAGGACTTACGTCTGTTCTGGAGTGAATTAAGACAGGCAATCGACAATCAACATTATTTTCACATCATGAATTTGACTTAGCAGATAAAAAACTAAACAAACGTCATTGTATTCAGACAAAAGAAAGTCCAATTACTCACTCAGAATTCTTTAAGCAAAGTACAGCACAATGACATGTATGCACATCAGAATGATATTCCTCACACGCTGGTCAACTTCTTGATTTCTAGTGTGGAGACTTGGGCTCGTCCGTAATGGCACACTGTGACAGTATGTACTGAATGTGAATGAGTATCTACCTATCTGCCGTTAAAACACTACGTTCTATATAGGATGAGCGGGAGTAGTATGAATACATTTTGGATATACTGCGTCCACCATGTTTTATGGTCATGTGACCCGTATGCTCTTTGACCTATGACGTATTAACAACAACCTACACATGAGCGTTGATAAAAACATAATATAGTCACGAGATAATCTTTTCTTGACACTTACATTATATCGGACGTCCGCCTTAAAGTTTTCTGCTATAATTATTTGATTTACTTTTGAGATGTGACCGTTGCTCAGCTCCTGTGGCATCATGGGATAGATTAGTGTCCATCCGATCCACACTCACCAATCTCTGAGAAGTAGTAGACCATCCGGGTATTTCTCAGACATGTTTCAGACATGCTTTTCATGACTCATACTCATTTTCGCCTACTACATATTGTGGAATTAGGCCATTTCGAACGCAGCCATGGAGTGTTTGTGTGACCCCTTTTCTGAAAGCTGTGAACACCATCCTATTCTGATAAAAATGTCAGCAAAACAGGCAAAAGCATGTACATCTGTAAATTCACAGATCACTTTTGACCTCTGAAAACACCTGCACTCTTTTTGTGTTCTTTTTCAAATCTACAGACACTAGAAGAACATGTGAGTGGTGCTTACTGATCACAAGATATTGCAATGATGTGTGCTTTAGCGCTATGCTAGCATGTTGCCAGGTGGTTGAAGCCGGTTACCAGAGTGTTTCATCTGATTACTTGGCATTGTAAGTCTCTGTAAGTTGGTGTTGCTAAGGTTTTTTTAATGGTTACTATGGTGTTTCATCTGGTTGTTAGCCATTGCTAGGGTCTTTATATTAATGCTAGTATTATTCATTTATAGTATTCACTTGCTATTATTCATCTTAAGATTCTATAGACGGTTTCACTGGCAACAACATAAACCAACAGTACTGCGTGTGTGCGCTTGTGGCCCAAACTTAACTTCTGGTACAAATCCTCAAAGAATATAGACCCTGCAGATTATTTCATCAATTATTTAAATTATTATTTAATTAGAGTAATTTATTTTTGTTATAATTAACGTCAAAAGACACAACTTAATGAATCCGGTTTCAGTGCCGTAATTCAAAAGGTGTATACACACAAGCAAAAGAAATAAGTAAATGACATTAGCTAGAAAGTTAAAATGATGTCTAGCCAGTATTTTTGTGGGCTACCAGTAGAAGAACCAGGGGCGGACTGGCTGTCTGGAGCACTGGGAGTTTTCCCAAAATTATAAATAACCCAGTTCCCAGTTTCCAACCTTCCGTTCCTTTCCTTAATCTTTCCACAAAAAGAAAACATTTTAAATCATCAGTTAAACACAATACGATAATGTGTATACAGTATACAATTTTAGTCTGCCACACAATATGAGAGCGCCACCCTCAGCAAGGACATTAGAGCTCTGCCAAAAGTGTTACATCTGAATGTAAAACTCCCAGCAGTTAATCATAAGTGTGTCATATAGCCTACGATACGACCCAGAATCCACTCCACCCAAAGATAATAGATATTTACAAGACGCACCACAGCCATTACAGTGAATGGCCGCTCTAGAGAAGAAAGCCCCGCCCCCCAGTAGAACCATCTATACGAGCTAAAGTGACTAAAGTACAGCACCATTTTAGCCATCAGACTGAAGCATTTTGAGAAGGTGGTGGAACAAAGCTTAAAATCTCCAGCCGACTCAGGAGCGGTGCGTACACGTCAAAGCCACAGCCACAGAGCAAGTGTTGAATAACTCTGGCAAATGATCGATGGCTGTAGAAGCGGCTATAGCCACATGGAGATGCTGCCTCCAGTACATCTACACTGAAAGCGGACTGAAAATGGTAATGGGTGAATGGATGCCCTATACAGTAAAAAAAGAAATAGCCATTTGTCCCACAGGGACTGAATATCCAGCTCTGCTTCAAAAGACACAGACGTGACAGATTGCGGTCCATATAAGTGCAGTTCACACTGAGAGCCCAAGCATCGGTCGAGCACCTGAAGCAGTGAGACAGGTCTATACGAATCCTGCCTTGTGATTCCTGCACTGAAAAGAGTGACATCACAGCACTAGCCATCATACTCTCTCTCGTCTCTGTGTCACTAGAGAATTCTGCTTCTCAAATTGTATTTTTATTATGGTGACGATGACTATTATCATTATGGTAAGAATATAAATTCGTAGTCATTCTTTGAAACAAATAAAGTCAAACAAAATGGCACATTCAGAAGATATGATTTTATGTTTAAGGCACATCTCCACATGCATCATTGTCCATTCAACTCCTCGTTTGAAGTTTGAGTATACAATAATAACAAGAAGAACTATAGAGGGTTCCTTAGATGCCACAAACATCTGTTTATACACGGGGCATTTGTACACCCTGGTTAAATGTTCATTTCAGATTTATGAGGTCAGAAACATTGATTGTGCTAAGAATGTTCTTGTTTGCATATTTAGGATGTGGATAACACTGGAGCTCATGGTAAACTCTCAGCCGTTCTATACTTGACCTGTAGAAAGTCATCTGGTCTCAGTGGACCACAGTCAACACATCTGCTGTCATAAAACTATAAACTTCTCTCAGACATGAACGTTTCTGAGAACGCATAAAGGACATGAATATTTCATGAGTTAGCACAGAGACAATTCATCATTGAGTGTCTATTGCTAAACAACTAACCTTTACATTCTAACAGAGGTTCACTGCACAACCCCAGTGCTTCTTCATTTGGAATGTTGCTTTATGTTTCTATTTGATGTCCCTTTAAAGAATGATCTTAATAACAAAGCATAAGAACGATGTAACACACAATCACCAGGGTGCACTCTCCATCACACTATCACAACATCAGAATTCTTGCTGGCATCCACTCAATACCATCAAACTCTGTCAGGCCTGTTTCCTAAGATCCACCTGTGAACTGACGGCTGATTTCTTTTCTCTGTGTTTTGCTTTGCTGTGCCTCAGGTCAGCCACCTTCACATGTGAGAGATACAGAGAGTTTGATCTGTACTTCAAAACATTCAACTCACGAGCAGGAGGAATAATGTCCTGCTTTCTGCTGGGCTGTCAGGGCAATGTCGGAAACGTGCTTTTTGTGGAGAAGGATTTATAACACATAGTGGGAGAAATTAAATGTGAGGCTTTGCCAATTTAGAATAATTATCTGGCTTATTTCTTCACTAAATGGTTATTCTATGACTTTACTGGATATTTTAAAGGATAATAAATAGAATAAAGTAGAGTCTTTAGAAAAATCTGACTGCATGAGCCACAGTAAAAAAATAAAAGTTCTGCATGACGATACAGCACACTAAATATCCTTTAATAGCAATATTATTAGTATTTAATGTTAATTAATAATAGTAATTGTAATACTATAGTATTTAAAGCGGCCCTAACACTCAGGCTTTCTGCAAATCTCATATTAATCTTGAGTATCTATTAGGGTTGTCACGGTACCATAAACATGTCTTACGCTACCATACCAGCTGAAGTATCTCGATACCAAGTAGTGTCACGATGCTGTGCCATATCATTCAAATCTATACAAAAAACACAGATTTAGATGAAACATTTTGTATTTACTATAGTAACTGTATGATACTTTGCACTCGAATCTGTTGTTGTATTAACTGTAGTAATTGGATAACTTGCAGCAAATACTGTAGTATACTTCAATATTTACTATGGTAAGACTCAAAAACGCTAGTGTCTATGAGTTTTAGTAGTTTACTGCAGTAAATACTAAAGTACACTAGATCATTTTTCACGTGGGAACTAATTCAAATGTGGGACGAATTTCATTGATACAGCAGTCTGTATAAAGGGAAATATTAGGCTCACTTTAAATGCAGAACAAAGACGGCCAGTAGGTGGCGTACATTTTCCACTGAGTTAGTGAATCATTTAACCAACTCGTTCAAAACACCAATTTGAATCTTTAACTCGTCCGAGTCATTCAAAACACACATTCATTTAGGAGAAAAACACAGCAAAAAGGCAGATGTAAGTTTTTAAATGAATATCAATGCGCACATGCAGCATTAACTACAGTACTACGATACTTCCATTTCACAAATAGAGAAGGATTGCGGGTATTTTGAAGCATTAGCATCGCCATGCTACCGTAGCACCGGTACACCGTGCAACCCTAGTATCTATAGAGTATTATTGCATACTTCGTATCTTGGAAGAGTATTTAGTTTGATCACATTTATAAAAGATAGACACAGCTTTACGATTGTTTCCGAAAACATACAGCCAGGATGCCGGGGTGACACCCCTACTCTTATTCGAAGGATGTCCTGGGATTTTTAATGACCACAGAGACTCAGGACCTCGGTTTAACGGAGATGGTGGTCTAGTGGGTTAAACCACTGAACTGGTAAATCAAAAAGGTTGCTGGTTCGATCCCAGCAGCCACCACCAGTGTATCCTTGAGCAAGACACTTTACTCCACGTTGCTCCAGGGGGATTGTCCCTGTAATAAGTGCAATGTAAGTCGCTTTGGATAAAAGCGTCTGCCAAATGCCTAAATGTAAATGTAAATGTAACGTCCCATCTGAAGGACGCTGCGTTTTATGCTGTACCGGGGCATAAGGACCCACACAGACCACAGGATGAGCGCCCCCTGCTGGTCTCTCTAACACCTCTTCCAGCAGCAACCTAGCTTTCCCAGCAGCTCTCCCATCCAGGTACTGACCAGACTCAACCCTGCTGAGCTCCAGCTTAGCAACCAGTCTTGGCCTACAGGGTGATATGGCTGCCAGTATTTGAGTTTCTCAAATGATCATATCATCCTAATAATGAGCTATATTTGCAACACACACAGAGACTAAAGAGTAAACACATAGAAAACTTCTGTGAATTTATTCCATTCCTAACATCAATCTTTATAGTTTAGAATATGAACCGATATCAAAATAAATTCAACCTGCAATGTTTCGCGTTCACAATGCACAATGCGTTCATTTAGGTGGTTAACAAACCAAGGTAGCGAGTGAGGTGTTTTTGTTTACATTCTGAAGAGTTTTGTTGTGTAAAATGATATCATATCCCTACCGGCTGGCTCAGAACGCGATGGAAAAGTGCTCTTTGACTAGTCAATCCAACAGTCTGGATATATCGAGGAATCTAATGGACGCTAGTTTACAAGTGCTACCTAAATGTGTGTTTTGTGGCAGCTGATGTCTGTAAAGCATTCCAACCATAATGATTCAACGGCTGCTTGGCAAACAGACAAATAAATGGATGTGAGAAATGATTTGACTGTGTAAGCAGAGATCACCATGCATTAGGGATGTTACGATTCACCATGAGCCGGTTGAAAATCGATTATACTGTGGGACGATTTAAATCGGTTGAGGTGTGAACTGAATCGCAATGCATTTTTTGAACAGCAGGGGCCGCCATGTTCACTGCAAACCTACACCTGGACATGCTGATATTTCTTAAATGCAAAAAAATCCAAGAAAGCACAGACAGTATTAGTTTGTTTATAATACAGATACTTTTTCTATTATTAATTTGTTTTAAAATTGCAGTTTAGTTTTGTTATTTGAAATAACACATAATTTGATTATACAAAGAAACGGGAAGCATTTAAGAAATAATGCAAGGGAAGTTGTTCATTTCTAATTTGTTTCAACTCATTTTGTAAAAATAAATCGTGAGTAAATCGCATCATGACATCAGAATCGTGAATCGCATCGCGAGCTGAGCGAATCGTTACATCCCTACCATGCATGCATCAGCCTTTACTGCGGTAAAATCACTGTCACGCACAGCCTGTCATGGTTTGTAGCTTTATTTATTGGCGACAGTGGAATTTGTTTCTGGGTCTTTCACACAATGTGGCTACAGAACGGCATTAGAGCGACAGTAATCCCCCTGGAGCAGCGATCAATACTTTCAGCTAATCAATATTTAGTGGCTCGGAGCAGGAGAGTTACTCAACGCAGGTTCTCACTCTTCTACTCATACGACTGCAAATTCTCTCTGCAGTGCGCTGCTGTCTTTCTTCCTCTGTGGCGATACCTATCTTTTCCTCCCTCGCATTCGCAGTCCTTCACGCTTTCTCTTGGTCCTTTGAGAGCGGCGCGTCTCTCTCTGGCCCGGTGAAAAGCGCCCATTATAGTTGGATGCATGGCTGTCTGAGTTGGCACTCCTCAGTGCCCACCTGCACAGGAAGCCCAACACAAAGAGCATGACAGCTGAGCCCCCCCGCCCCCCACCGGCCTCCTCTGCATCGGCCCTGGTGTCAAGCAGCTCTTTGTCTCTGCATCTGATAACATCAAACATCATCGAAACAAAACTCCTGTTTCCACATGCTGCCCGACAATCTGTGCCAATCAGCACAGTCCAAATGACCCGTGTCACTCTTTTTAACACTGTGGGTCTTCAACACCTTGTGAACGCTGCTCACATGATGCTTGGCTCAGTTAAGATGTCACCAGCAGAGGTTCATGCAGTGCCGATCATCTGGTTAGATTTTTAGAATGTGTTTCTGTGTGCTAATGTGTGTACAGTGTGCAGATATTCTTCATGCGAGTCAAAATTTGCTGAATGCAAAGTGGTTCACTGCAGACGGATTTCACAATAGTTTCAATCATGTGTGGTCTAGAGATGAAACTGGACACTCAAACCAATGCTATTAAAATGACCCATCTGTGTTTCTGTCCTCCCGATGCCTCTCGAAAGCTCTTCAAGCCCCTCACCACCACAAGACCATTCTCTGCTCTTACACTCACTGCTTTGAACTTAATATTCATGAGCGCAATGAGTTTCCTGTGAACATCTTGCAGCCTGACAGAGAGAATCACGAGTGAACATAAGAAAGATCAGGGACAGTAGAGTTTGTACAAAACATAACCAATCGACTTTATTGTGTTGGGTGCACATGGTAGGATAAACTGGTCCAGACAGGAGCTCTGGTTTGTGGTGACATGGTGAGCGTTACATTCTGGAGCATTTAAACCCTTTTCACATTGGACATGAGAAAGCAAAGCGAATGTAAGATGTCAAGAGGCACTACCAATAAAGCTTTCACATCGCAAACGGACATGAGCACTCCCAAAAAGTTGGTGTGTTGATTTTTTTCCGCATTCAGTCGGCGAGTGTCCAATCATATTTGCGCTTTACATCACGTGCCCCCGAGCCACTGCAGTTACACAAAAGGTTTATCCTGAAACAACAGTAAGCACATTGTCAATTGTTGTGCTTTTTCGCACAGCGGCCAGTGTGAAAAGACCTTTTGGTGTTGATGAACGCTGCTCTTACAACACACAGTGACGGAGAGTTGCTATCAGAGCATGCCTGCATCTATCTCTTGTCTCCAACACGGGATGAGAAATACACCGAACCCAGATGGGGAAGCTTCATGCTAAAGAGTGAAACGCCAGCACTCGGCTTGTTTGGCTTGCAGAGCTGCAGAGGAGTTTTAGCTTCAGAGATCACAAACGATTTTCATTTCAATATTGTTTCAGCGTGGTATGTAAGTGAGAACCTTTTAAACCAAATCCATTATTGCTACTGAATCAAAAGTGGATGACAATTGCTTTAGTGTAAGACTGAATGCTGATGTCTTTTGATCTATAGTATATTCTGGACAACAATCGCCCACTTACACTGTTTGGAGGTGGGTTAAACTGAAATAGATGAGACCACCACAATAATAGACCAGCTTACAAAATAATGGTGTGGTGGTCTTCATAAACCCCTGTCCAGAAAGACATCTGCAGAAATGTGTGTAGAAAGAGGAACCTTTGGATATCTACTTTGTTTTACTTACAAAACAAAGTACAGGAGAACACGACAGAAAAAGAATATCAAATAAAATGCTTTCTATCTGTTAAAGATTGAATGCTTTCTGGGATATTGAGTGATTACTGCTTCCTCAGAACACGTGTTGTAGCCGCCTGGTGCTTGGTAAAGACGCCTTTGTTTTTTGGCAGGCTGATGAAAACGAGTCGCAGAGAATTCAGCCCATCAGACCCAGTGTTTCAGGTACCGCGGCTTTTTTGGCAGTTATGTGTTCAACATACATCACATGCTCAGAAACTGTGGGTGGCCTGGGCCAAGACTTTTTCAATGCGAGGCGCAAACAATGCCCATTTCCCCTTTATGTGCTGAGATTAAAGTGATGCAACTCTGTGAGATGCATGCATGCGCATGAAAGCCGCAGTCTCACACACACACATATTGTTGTTCTCTGGGGGTCCAGGACTCCAGCAATTGTGTAAAGGCTTCATTAGCCGCCACCAGCTCTGATGCGGAAAGAACATCTGTTTGCTAACCGTTACCCGGTCGTCTTTGTATGCCGCGCTGCCAACGCGCTCCCTCGTCTGCTAATAGAATCCTCATTAGGCGGAAGGTGCTTGACGTGAACAGCGTAGCTATGCCTCTCCCATCGGTGTCTATTAAACCGGCAAAATAATCTCACTTTGACCTGATTGGGATGCGGAGGGTACGTTCTGTTGACCCCACCTCTGAGAGTTTTGTCGTCTCTCCTCTACATGCCCCAGTATCGATTGCCTCTTTTATGTATTAGGTCACACGCTTGCTCAGACCCCAAGATAATAGGGCTCTGACCAGAAACAACACTTTCGCCCGGACTCAGCAAGAAGGTCAAAGCTTTTGTTTTTCAATTTAGTTGGAGCGTGCATGCACTGGGCCGTTCAGAACGGACTACTATAATTTGATGAGAGCCACAGCAAAGTCCATTTCTTTGTGTCAAAACCAATCAAGTCCCAATGGAAAGCGAGCGAGGGCGGCACGCAAACAGGCTGTTCAAAAAGCATGATCTCTGTAACGCTTCATCAGCAGCATATGAAGCTGTTCAGCCGGTGACTGTGGGTTTGGGCAGACACATCAAGAGGTCAAGTAGACCCCTGAAAAGCCATTAGGATTCTTACATAATGAAGGTAATAAACAGAACGTCTCTGTGGCGGCGTGAGTTCATCCATCGGCTACTAAAGGAACTTCTGGATTTTCACCCAGGGAGCAAGTAAGGGTCTATAGGGTGGGAGTAAAGGGCGTGCTGAAAGGTTTCTCATTGGTCAAAAGTGCTCTTCCTTGGCACCTCATTTGACCAATCAGCGTTAACCACACACATACGTCATTTCTTTTACTCCGGAAGAAGGAAGTTTGCAAACTTGTGAACGAAGTGTTTAAAAAGAAATTCAAATTCGATCAGATAAGTCTGTGATTTTGCTCAATTGCTTAATGATAAACTACAGAGGGTAACTTAACTGTCGTTATGTTTTAATGAGTATTTCAGTCTTTCTGCATCTTCATGTACTAAATCATAGTTGAACAAACACGGTAGAAATGCCTTTCCCGGTATGACAGCTAGGTTGTTGCTATTCTATCATGACACCAAGGAAAGTAATTTATTTTGAACTTATAAAACACTAGTGCAGTTGTAAGTGTTATTTTAGAGACATTTTCACCGCCCTTTAAAAAATTAATGTAATACGGTTTTGCTTGTGACCCTGATCAGCTATTCTTGAATATCAGTTAATTCTCAATAGTTTAGCTCACTCATGCATGCAAACCCGACAACCCAGTCCATCTTCTTTTCTTTTTTCTTTTAAATATTTGTGTATGTGGTTCAGGTAATCTGATTATCTTCATTTATATTTGTAACAAATTAAATATGAAACGAAACACAATATTTTATTGTTAAGTATAAGTTTGTATATGGGAGAAAAACAATTCAGTGAAAAGTGCATAGGCAGCGCTCCAAGACGGCATTTAGGTAATACATACATATGAATGAAACTCAGGCAGTCTGGGAACAAATAGATTCATCAGACCAACGATTGCCCATTATGAAATTTATCATTGACGAATAATTTCCTATGTTATCATTAGATATATATGACATTAGAGCCAGCGGCCAGTTTTAGGTGTATTTGCTGACATCATTCTTTGGGAAGGTGCGATGAGTTGAGCTTGAAAGTACTTGAACACTCTTCTTGTTTTGCTCGGCAAGCACTGCGATTTCCTTCTGAACATGCAGATGTGTTTGTTCTACGGCGTAACACATGCATAGGTGTTTTTTCTATGCCGTAACACATGCAGATGTGTTTGTTCTACGCTGTAACACATGCAGATGTGCTTGTTCTACGCCGTAACACATGCAGATGTGATTGTTCTACGCCGTAACACATGCCTTCTATGCCGTAACACATGCTGTGTTTGTGCCGTAACACATGCGATGTGTTTTGTTCTACGCCGTAACACATGCAGATGTGCTTGCCGTAACACATGCAGATGTTTTGTTCTAGCCGTAACACATGCAGATGTGTTTGTTCTACGCCGTAACACATGCAGATGTGCTTGTTCAAAGCCATAACACATGCAGATGTGCTTGTTCTACGCCGTAACACATACAGATGTGTTTGTTCTACGCCGTAACATGCACTACGCCGTAACACATGCGTATTTATTTGTTCTACGCCGTAACACATACAGATGTGTTTGTTCTGCTTGTTCTATGCCGTAACATACATAGGTGTTTGTTCTATGCCGTAACACATGCAGATGGTTTGTTCTATTGCCGTAACACATGCAGATGTGCTTGTTCTACGCCGTAACACATGCAGATGTGTTTGTTCTATGCCGTAACACATGCATAGGTGTTTGTTCTATGCCGTAACACATACATAGGTGTTTGTTCTATGCCGTACCACATGCAGATGTGTTTGTTCAAAGCCGTAACACATGCAGATGTGCTTGTTCTACGCCGTAACACATGCAGATGTGTTTGTTCTATGCCGTAACACATGCATAGGTGTTTGTTCTATGCCGTAACACATACATAGGTGTTTGTTCTATGCCGTACCACATGCAGATGTGTTTGTTCTATGCCGTAACACATGCAGATGTGCTTGTTCTATGCCGTAACACATGCAGATGTGCTTGTTCTACGCCGTAACACATGCAGATGTGCTTGTTCCGTAACACATGCAGATTTGCTTGTTCTACGCCGTAACACACCTACGCCGTAACACATGCATGTGTTTGTTCTAGCCGTAACGGTGTTTGTTCTAGCCGTAACACATGCACTTGTTCTAGCCGTACACATGCAGATGTGCTTGTTCTACGCCGTAACACATGCAGATGTACTTGTTCTATGCTGTAACACATGCATATGTGCTTGTTCTACGCCGTAACACATGCAGATGTGCTTGTTCTACGCCGTAACACATGCAGATGTGTTTGTTCTATGCCGTAACACATGCATAGGTGTTTGTTCTATGCCGTAACACATGCAGATGTGTTTGTTCTACGCCGTAACACATGCAGATGTGCTTGTTCTACGCCGTAACACATGCAGATGTACTTGTTCTATGCTGTAACACATGCATATGTGTTTGTTCTACGCCGTAACACATGCAGATGTGCGTAACACATGCAGATGTGTTGTTCTATGCCGTAACACATGCCTACCGTAACACATGCATAGGTGTTTGTTCTATGCCGTAACACATGCAGATGTACTTGTTCTATGTCATAACACATGCAGATGTGCTTGTTCTATGTCATAACACGTGCAGATGTGCTTGTTCTACAACAGAACCTTTATCTGGAGCAAGACAAAGTTACATTCTGCAGATCCTTCCGGATTGGGATTGACAGCATGCTAGTTGGGATATTCCAAATTAAATAAATTAGGATTTACGGAGAAATAATGTATTCACCTTGTTAATAAAAACACGGGTACATTCAGAGACATTTACAATGAGATTCATAAACCAAAATAATGAAGAGACTATATTTACAGATGAAACCAACACATTTATGAGTGTGTCCAAACATGGTTCTGCTCGGCATTCATTTGCAGATGTCCATTTGTGTGGACTGTTGAAAGACCATTAGACCTCGACACCTTCATTTTCACCATCTGACATCTTTTGCTGGTTTTGATGGACACTTTAGCTGGAAGGAACTGAGTGGCCCATCATGGAAATCAGATGAGCTAATGGGCTGAGAGACCTTTGCACGCTTTATTAGCCCATGAGCTTCATGTACATTATATTTAAAAGCATTTGCGCCTCTGGGCATTCGCTGCCTGTTACATGTTTGATTTATTGCCTTATTTTATGCAGCAGTCATTGTATCTCAGATGGGAGTGCAGGCGTTATTCAGTAGTGGTCCTCTCAGTTATTTCTGGCGCCGGCTGAAACTGCTGCAGAATGTGAGAGTTTGACATGCGAGCACTTCAGGCTACTGAAACTGGATCGTAGAGCTGAATTGTCCTCTTTGGCTCTCTGTTGCACCGACAGTAGTTGAGCTAGAATACTGCTTCATTCTAAAACATGAAGGCAAACTTTTGACATTAATGAAATACATTTGTTGGCTTTATTTGTTTAGCTCTCTATGTAGATTGTAGTACTGTTACTATCCTAACCTCTAACCGGATGTGTTAAACTGTGGTGTTTAACTCAGTGCCATAGGTTTCCAATACCCTCGTAATGTTAAATGTGTATTATCCAAAGGCCGTTGCTTTATTATCTATGAAAAACAATAAAACACTCCTGCGTGGCTTCATTTATGTCTCTACATGTCTCAAATGTAGATAGGATTTTTGTGGGATGTTGGAATTGAATGATCAGAAATCACTTGAATATAGTGTAGGAGAAGGAGACGTTTATATTTATTTACATCAGTTATAAATTCCATCCTAAAGGCTGTATATCTCAAGAAGAAATCAATTGACTATTTTGTGAAAATTTAATTACAGACAATGTGTTCCCATCAAAACATATGCTACAAATTGACCGAATGATACAAAGTCCCCTTCTCAACTGACTCTATCCAGACTGTGTTGTGTTTGTGATGCGTTGGGGTCTTGCTCGCAGGCACCGGGGCCAAGTTTCCACTCGCTGCCGGAGCCGCATGTTAGAGGTCAGGGGTCAGTGTTCCTCTGAGGCTCTTCAGATGTGTGTGCTGATGCCATATGCCTCACTGAATCACTGCATATGCTTGTGTATGTCAGGAGTCCAAAGCGCAGGTTAAGCAAGACTTGAGAGAGCTGATATTGATGATCAATTGTAAAACGATGGGATCAGTTTTTTGTCTGTAGCCACTAATATCTGTGCCAGTGATGCATTTGATCAGACGCAGACGATCTGTAGCTCATGGCCTAGAGTTTCCCATAATGAAATACTGTGACTCACCAAAGACATTCAGATGCCTGTGTGTATGTGTGTGTGCTGAAAGAAATGCAAAATCAATTTTGGCATTTGGGGCATTTTTTTCCAGCCCACAAGCAGCCTTGGTCTGTCAAGAGCTGGCTCACAGGGCTGTGACTCGCCCGAAATAATTCAAATAGCGTTTTCTTCTGTGAATTGCCACAGTCACCGCCAAAGAAAAATAATTGTATTGCACTCCATGTCATGCTTCTAGCACCCACCGCAGTAGAAGAGTAAAATGGATGGAAAGAAGTGTATTGATGTGCTGACCGTAAGCTCTTCTAACACTGTGCAGTGCCACCGTCATGCATTTGAAACAAAATGCCATTTTTTTGGCTGCCGTGGTGTGTGAATGAAGTTCATGAACGAGTGGAAAATGCCTACTCAGCTTTCCAAATCCCATTAATTATAGTGGGCACTCTTCTCACAAAATGTCATTGGTTAATGTCTTGATTGTCGCTTTGAAGTGGTTTCTGGACGTATTAGTCATAACTCTCTTTAATGCTATTTGATCCGTTTGACCTGTTTTCCTTGTTTAATTATATTGTTTTATATTATATTATTTTGGCAGTTAAGATTTGGGCTGTTTTTTGTTGGAGTGGGCAGGTTTTATTGAGCCTTTGGGCTGGAAATTGTCCACCCAACATGGCAACACTGCTGTCCTGTTACCCAAGTAGTTTTTTTTTTAGATTTGTTACTATGAAAAGAAAATTAAGGAAAAAGGCAAGCAAATAACAAAAAATATATTCTGTATTTCATTTTAAAGCAAACAGACATATCTTTAACAAGAAAGAGGTTCAGTTCTTGTGTAACATTTGTGTATTAGGCTGTCATTTTGAAGGAGTTGTGCTCTTTTCTCTTTACTTAAACTTCCAAAGCATCTGTACTTGAACTTACTTATAATTTCAATATCAGTGTCAAGTAAAATGTGTTTATTAACGTAAACTGACACACTCACAGGTTTATGTTAAGTTGGTAAAACCACATCCTAACCAGATGCGATACGATCAGCAACATTTAAAACAAACCGTTTCTAATCTAGAATCCACGGTCACTCAATATGTATCGCCGTCCACAGACAGTACTGTACTGTATTGTAACTATGAGCAGCGTATACCTGAAGTGCTTCAACCAGAGGAAATGATTTATCATATACGTTAACATTAAAAATGACCATTAATCGGCTGATACCGATATAGTCCATAATATATCGTGCATCCATACTTTTTGCCCTGACCGTCGGGTCACGGCACCATTTTTTACATTCAGGTGTATTTGAATGGAGCTGTTGATGATGAGACGTTGGAACATTTGTTTTATTCTTTTCCCTGGAGAGACTGTTTGACAGTCGTTCATCTTTTTTTCAGGCATTTCTCTGTCTGTTATTTTTTAATGCTGTGTTTTTCACACATTAAAACCTTCCGAATCAGTATTCGCACACACCGTGGTACAAAACGATTGATGAGAAAGTTTACATTTTGCATAGAGGTGGCTCTGAGGCAGGAGGTACATCACGTCTCGTCTCTTCCTGTGCACTTCAATCTTTAATGTGTGTGAATGAGTGAAGACACAGAGGCTATTTTAGTTCTGTGTTTACTGAACGTGTCTGCCTGCATTAGCCTGAGCATGTGTGCTCTCCGCCTGCAGGGCTTGTTTTCGCGGTAGCCGGGGTCCAGTAAGTGGGCTGGGATGGATCTGTTTGTGCCCCAGATTGACGCCATGGTAACAGGGTCTCATGCGGAGAACCACGTTTGTGCCCTCCAGGCAAACATTTACCTGGCCCCGTCTGCCTAGACATTGCTATAACGTCAATACTGATGTCAGCAAGTGCAGGGTATTTTTATCATGTGTTTCAGAAAACAACTACAGTTTGACAGCTGTTTTGCATGTCAGTTATTTCCAAGAAACATAGAAACGTGTTGCTACTCGTTGTTGCAATTGAGAGAACATTGTGTGTGCTGCATGTGGCGTCTAATGAGGAAGAACAGTCAGCGAATGAAAGAGAGAGAGGGGGTGAGAGAGGGGGCATATATCACAGTAATTGCCCTAAGGTATTTCTTTCTATTTGCAGAGCGCATAAGTGGGCACAGAAGAGCCTGAAGAAGTGTTTGACATATGATGTGTATGCTGCTTGAATTTAAGATTGTTTTCAAATATCTGCATAATGTAGGACACTCCTAAAGCCTCAATAGAGAACATCTTTCTATGTAAATATAATATTATTATTAATGTATTTTTATTATTATTAATATGATTAATGTATTGCTCAAAATATATGTAGAAATGTCCAGTGATTAAGGAGGTCATTTTATAAATTTTTAAGAGATATTGCACACAGACACGCACATGCAAGTCCTCTTAGCTGTCCATCGTGTTCGATGATGACGCTTGCTCCAGGGATGGGGGTGGGAGGGTTCAGCGACGTTGACGCTGGTGCCACTTCACGTGGGCGTCAAGTCCGATCCTTGAGCCACACACTCTTCCGCATAAGGAACAGAGGGGTACCAGCCGCCTGGTCTCTCTTGATGCGTCTCTCGGATCGTCGATCTTGGTTGATTTGGTGTATTCAAGAAACTGCAGTTGCACAGGTGACCTGCCAGACTGACCTGTCAAGTGCCAAAGATTCGAGATATGTGAGGGAAATGTTCGCTCGTTCTAGCAGGTCCCTGGTGTAGTCCTTAAAACGCAGATTTTGCCCTCCCGCGGAGTGCTTTGCGCCCATTAGTTGACTGTAGAGGACTGGGTGGGGCAGGCAATGTTCAGGCATGCGTATGGTGTGCCCTAGCCAACGTAGATGTTTTTTGGCCACTGCTGCTTCCATACAAATTGAGTCAGTACTGCTGAGGATGACTGTGTGGGGGATTCGATCTTCCCAGGACAAGTTGAGGATCTTCCGTAGGCAGCGGATATGGAACGCCTCTAGGTTGGTGAAGTGCTGACGGTATGGAGTCCATGACTCTGCCCCATAAAGCAGAGCGGAAAGACATAACGCGTTGTAAACACCAACCTTGGTACTGGCCTTCAGGTTACGATTTTCAAAAACCCTGCTGCGAAGGCGACCAAAAGATGATGAGGCTTTATTTAGCCGGGTGTGTATTTCAGTGTCAATGGAACAGCATGAGGACAAAGTGGAGCCGAGATAGGTGAAGTTGTCCACTGTTTTAAGTGGGACACCGTTTATGTGAAAACTGGGTGGTATGGGAGCAGGGGTGTAAAGATGGAGCATGACCTCGGTTTTTTGAGTGTTAACCTGTAGGCCAAAAGATTGGTACAGACTAGATATTGTGTTGAGGGCGTGCTGCATAGAGTCCGGGCTGTGAGCTAAGACAGCACAGTCATCAGCATACTGAAGCTAACAGATTTGCCGGGTCTTTGTGCGGGCCTGGAGTCAACGAATGTTGAAGAGGCTACCGTCGAGTCCGTACCATCTTCATGCCCCATAACACGATGGAAGAGGCAGGTAATGGCAGAGAGGAATATGTTGAAGAGCACCGGAGCCCAAGACACAGCCTTGCTTCACCCCAACATTTACTGTGAAAGACTCAGACTGGAGTTCTCCCGTGAGCACTCTGGATTGCATCCCATCATGCAGTTGCCGTAGGATGCTGAGAAACTTGGGTGGTTCCCCAAGTTTGGAGAGGTTTTTCCAGAGCAGCTCCTGATTGAAGGTGTCAAAAGCTTTGCTTAGCTCAATAAAGGCTACATAAAGGTCTTTGTTCTGTTCTTGGCTTTTCTCCATCAACTGCCAGGACTTTCCCTGCGATAGAGAGGAGAGATATCCTATGGCTGTTACCGCAGACTGCTCTGTCTCCTTTCTGCTAAATGACCACGATGTTAGCATCCTTCCAATCTTGTGGGAGGGTCCCATATTCCCAGAATGTTTTGGATCAGGAGGTGCAGAGGGCGTGTGAGGATGTAACCTCCGTGTTTAAAAATCTCTGCAGGGATTCCATCAGGTCCAGCGCATTTGTTGTTCTTCAGCCCTGCACTGGTTTGCCGAAGTTCAGAGTAAAGTGGAGGCATGTCCAGGTGCTTGGTTGGTGGCAGGTCTGGCAGATTATCCAGTATATGTAAATCAACAGGGTTGGTGTGGTTAAAGAGACTCTCAAAATGATTTGCCCAACGGGCAAGAATCTTGTGACGGTCTTTAAAGAGCGTGGACCCGTCAGCTGATCGAACTGGGACGATCACCCATTTCCTGGGGCCGTACAGGGCTTTTAAGGCATCGTAAAAGCCTTGAATGTTATTGCAGTCTGCCAGGTTTTGAATTTCTTGTGCCTTTTGCACCCACCAGGTATTCTCCATAATCCGGAGGGCACGCTGGGTTTCTGCTCTTGCAGCAGTGAAGGAGGTTATGAGAGTGGGAGATCCAGGGCAAGATAGGAGAGCCTTGTGGGCTTCATGCTTTGCTTTTAGAAGTGACTGTATCTCCGCCGAGTTACTGTCAAACCAGTCCTGGTGATGTGACCTTAATTGGCCAACCGCCTCTAAGGCTGCTTTATAAATAGCCTGGCGTAACGCTGGCCAGTCAGTTGATTCTTCCGGGATCTTGTTGAGGTTTTCAGCAAGAAGCTGACGAAGGGTGTTTTTGGTGGTATGGCTATTCAGTGCTGTGCAATTGAGTTTCTTGTATGAAGCAGTTCTCGGGCTACGGGGTTGAATTCTCATGAGTAGATTGGATCTGACCATGAGGTGGTCAGTCCAGCACTCATCTCCTCTCATAACATCTTGTCTGTCCTTTTGACGGACAATCGAAATCAAGGAGATGCCAATGCTTTGAACGTGGGTGCTGCCAGGTGGTCTTGAACCTGTTCTTCATCTGGAAGATGGTGTTAGTAATTACCAGTTGGTTCTCTGCACAGAGGGAGAGGAGTCTGCACCCATTATGGTTCATTTTCCCCACACCATGCTGGCCGATGACTTTACTCCATACCAGGTGCTCCGTACCCACTCTAGCATTGAAATCACCCATGAGTATGAGCCTGTCTGTAGCCGGGATTTTCTTTAAGATGGCATCAAGAGCTCTGTAGAAATCATCTTTGATGTTGTGCTCGGCATCAAGAATTGCAGCATATGCACTGATGAGATTTGGTGAAGCGTGTCTTTGCCAAAGGAATGCGCAATATCATCGGAGCGGAGCTGGTGGCAGAGCAGCAGAGCGCTAGGGTCTAGTTAAAGAGCACCAGGCTAGCGAGGAGACGATAGTGAGCAATGAGCTCCTCCGTTGCCGTCAGACTTGAGATCATAAGACTTTGGACTAGCTCTTGAGAGGCAGCCATGTTGCGCACGGGCACTGCTAGGTTGTGTACGGGCCCAAGAAAGTTGCCATGTTGTGGATGGCCTCTGGAGTGGCAGCCATGAGCACAGGGCTAGTCAACATTAGTGGGGCATGCAGGCTTCCGCGGCTGATCTACTGCCCCCCAAACATGTTTAGGGGTAGAGTCATCCTACACCTCCCCCGCAGTGACCCCACCAGAATTAAAGCATAGCCAAAACAATTTAAGCAGTGACCCCCGAGGACAATCACGGGTGAGTTGGGTTTGAAGTGGTTGGTTGGTTCAGTCCATAAAACATTTTTTTTAACACCGTCCGGGAGGTTTGTGGAGTTGGCGTTGGTTCCCTGGCGAATATGGACGAGGGCAACACGACGGAAGGAACAGGAAGTAACATAAAAGTCCACAATAACTAGAGGAACACAGACCAGATCACGACGCATTAATATAAATTTAAGCTGACTGTATGTTTGGGTTGCCTAGTCTCTTGACTGAGTGTCGATATGTAAGTGTACAGTCACATGCACGCTACAATGCTCATCATTCACAAAGTTTTCATATGTTCAGAGTTTCTATATATATATAGTCTGGGCAGGAGCTACCATGGTTTGTCTGTCACATCTTTAAAGGAGTAGTTCTGTCATCATTTACTCTCGTCATTTCAACCTGTATGAGTTTCTTTCTTCCGAAGAACACAAAAGAAGATATTTAGAAAAATGTTGGTAACAGAACAGCACAGCCCCCGTTCACTTCTATTGTTACCAATGCAAGTGAATGGGGGGCTGTTAACAACATTCTTCAAAATATCTACTTTTGTGTTCTTCGGAAGAAAGAAACTCATACAGGTTTGAAATGTAAGGAGGGTGAGTAAATGATGACAGAATTTTCATTTAGAAGATGAACTACTCCTTTATATACGCCTGAGTTCTCCATAGTTTACAGTGTGATTCTGTTGGTTAGGGCCGTCTGTCTGTCAGCCCGCAGCTCTTCTTCCCCATCCTGCTGTTTGTTTGGAACTTCGAATTCCCTCGCGCTCTAGTTACATTAAGATATGATTTACGTTCATGCGCTACACCACATTCCCACTGACATTCGTTCTCCTCCTAGAGGCTCATCTGTAAGAATTGCATCTATTTTCAGAGATTGTACAGTTGTCCAAAAATAGAAGAGTGTTCTCATTGGTTGTGTGATTCAGGGTCTAGTGTAACTTATGTCGTGTCAGCTCTATTGCAGCACTGTGGAAGGAAGGCAACAACATATGTTCCTCAAGCAGTCCACATTTCTTGTCCATTCAGTTTAAACCACTGAAAGTCAATATGAAGAAGCATTAATTTATCACTGTAAATTGGTGTAATTCTGAATTAAAATGTGGGGTGAATACTAAAATACTCCGTACTGAAAGATAGTTATAGTAATGTCTGTTAAAGGCAGTCATTTATTTAGCAAACATTTTTCATTGAGTGTTCTGTCAATTTTGTAAATTTATACGCTTAAACTTTTGGATGTCCTTTTGCCTTATGTAGTGACATCCAGAGCCGGGTCGATTACTTATTAATTTTAATTGAAGTCAGCAATATAATCTCTTATTAAACATTTTTGGTAATGCAATCTGACTACTTTTGGATTACATTTAGACTACTTCAGAAATCCTATTTGATGTCACACATATTGAAGCAGGATCATTTTGTACTACTTTGATGGATACAAAGAGGAAAATTATTTCATACTTCATACTTACAAGAACCTCAACATCTTTTTAGACTTTAGTAGGGACAAAATGCTAAGACTGCTATAAATTGCTATTAGTGTTTACTTATAGTAACAATATAAAGTTTTCCCAAGAGTTTCCTTAAAAATGAAATGGTGTCTGTTAGGGGTGTGACAAGATCTCGGGAGATTAAAATGTGACACGATTTTTTTTTATGGATTTTGGTGGTGAAATAGGTATTAAAGATGCCCTGTCACTTTTACATCATATTATAATTCATAAAAAGTAGATGTAAAATTTAGCAGTTTGTGATTTCAGTTGAATAAAAGACTGCTTTTCATATATTTCATCACTTAGGATTTCTTAAAATAGTGTTCAAATCTTGCCGTGTTCTTGTGAACCCAGTCTTGTTGCTCATCTCATCTCGTGGGATAAGTGTCTCGTCACACCACCTCGTGTCTAAACATCCAGCCATCAAATGTTGAGTGCCGCTCCATTTTGCATCTCTGTGTGTGATTCCAAACCCATCCCCTCTCTGCTGGAAAAAACTCCAAGAATCACAAACATATAGAAGTAGTAGTAGGTATGTTTATTAAAAAAAAAACTATACATCTAATCACTGAACCCTGAACAACTTACTGCCATTCTGTGAATGATATGTGATCATGTAATCCATAAAAAGTAACTAGTTTGATTACGAGTATTTTAAATTGTAGTTTACTCTAATCACGAGTACTGAATGTGATTAGGTAATCCAGATTACATGTAATCCCTTACTACCCAGCTCTGGTGACATCATTACTAATTGTATTCTCAATGTTGTCGGTTGGTTATTTCATTCACCAGAGGTTTTGAATCAGCGCAGACTTATGACGCAAATCAATCTACAAAAACGCGAAATGCGCATGAATTCTGACATGAACGTTTACACTGAGGTCGCATTGTGAAACATCACACTTGAATCTGATTTAGGAATAGGGTTGGGGATCGAAAATCAGGTTTGGAATCAGATTGGAATCAAAAGAAGTCAGAAAATGTCAATTCCTGTGTTCATGCTTTCAGAAATGTGCATGTGTTAACTTGTGATAAAGCACAGAAACCACAGATTTACCAGAGTTTCATTGTAGTTACTACAGTTTGACCATGAAGTAATGTGGTTAAACTTTGGAAATACAAATTGTATAAATCAGACAATACGTGGTTGCAATGTGTATATTTACACAAAACGGTGCTCATTAATATACTGTATATACATATTTTGAAAACCAGTCAATAAGCAGGCTAAAGGACCATAAACATTGATATCTAAATGTTTTACTTTAACTTGGAGTCGATCAATCAAAGTTGATCAATCAAATTCAATCCTGCTAATCCTGATCTGGATCATTCGGTTCTTCGAACTCACCTGTTGTTGATGATTAGAATATCTGGATTCAATAGTCTGGGATCATTGCACGCTCATTCACTGTTTGGAAAGGCAGCACATGGCTGGTTGTTACCTCAAAAGACGTAGTTACATCCATAGATTTTACCGCTGCTTGAAGATAATGTCAAATTTTCAAACCTTATTAAAAACGATGCACAAACAGATTACGTTCAGAGATATTTATTACATTTTAAAGCAGTTGTAAACTGAAAATGTATAACTAAATAAATTAGATAGATAGATAAAATAGATATATACATTTTTAGTTATCAATTCTTTTTAAGTGGTTAATTGCGATGAAATGGTGTTTTTAACCCACAAAATAACGTGTTTTACACCCATTAGTGTCCACTTCATAGGATACTGAAGAAAGTGTCTGGAGGACTGTGCGTTTCGATAACATTTCTTAAACTCGGTAGAAGTTGAAGGGGTCCACATCATCTGAAAAGCTTTCACATCTGCAGAGTCTGCACAGAAAAGTGCTACAGAGATCAGGAAAAAAGCTTTTTGTTGTGCTATTCTATTGCTTTCAATGCATTGTGAAGTATTGATTTCTCTCCACAAAAGGCACATCCATGTATAAACTTTTTAAAGTCTTTAAAGGTTGAATAAATGCAAAAAAGCCAAAACTTCAATACAAGATAAAGAACACAAACCTAAAACTGCAGATTTAGTTTAAAAAAGATTGGAGATTTAGAAACTGATAGACACTGATACCTGTCTATTATCCACAGAGATTCAAATAAAATGCATGTGGGTCTAAGCATGTTGTTTTATTATCTGGGTCACAAATGAGCAAAAAAATGGGATTTTGATGGCAGTGTGTACGTAGTCTAAATGTGGCAACGCTAACTTACAGACATTTTTCGGCTCCGTGTGCTGTTTCCACTAACAAACTCATCATGTGGATGTTGTATTGCACAGGTAATGGTCAAAAGCGCTCTAGAAAGAAATGTCAAGTCTGTTTTGGGTTTGATAGCTTGCTTTAGCAAATCACTTCATTCACACAAGTCAATTTAGTCAACTGGATCAAGTGCCCTATTCGCTCCACAAGCAGAACTATATCTTCTGTACCGTCTCCAAAAACCTCTTTATTACTTATTCATTGTGAGTCGTTATATATTTCTCTTGTATGCAGGTTTTGTCTCACAGCGTCCATAGAGAACAATGACGTTTTTCACTCGGTCGCTTCAAGATGCAGTCATTGTGTTACGTCGCTATAGTGTTTCGGGGGCCGCAATCGCGTTTCTCTGTTCACCGGTGTTTTATACTTTCTGCTGATAACTCCCCCCACTTTTAAAACCACTGCGTATTCTTTAATAAAATGAGCATATTTGTTTTCATAAACATAGCTGTAAGGGGATTGTTGGCATATTAAATTGTATCTAACTAGCCAACGTCACAAACGTGTGGTAAATCAATGAATGAGGGAGAAAGGAGAGATAGCTTATAATACAATGTATATAATTGTTTTAGATGATAAGAGATGAGAACTCCTTGCCTGCAATCTAGAAGTGCAACATGTGCTTGATAAAACTGCACAAAGGTTCATTGTTAATTATTATAGTTAACTGTCAATGTCAATAATATGTGTAACTTGCACTCATAAGTCTGACCCAGTGTGTGAAAACTAGGCTGAAAATCTAGTTATTAGAGACGAGCATCTGTTGTGAGTTTGATTTTGACAATTTATTTCAATATGATTTACTCTTTGACATGGCCTTAGTCAAACTAAATCAAAATCTAAAGATTATACTTTCACAGGATATTCTTTACATTATGTTGGTTGCCATTCTGGAAAGTAATAGAACCCTGCTCAAAACACAAGAGATGCAGATGGGAATAGAACACCTTTTTTATTTATTTTAAAAAGAAAAATTTGTGGTTCATGAAGATATTTTAATGGAAACCAATAGAATTTATGTTTTAGCAGGGTGGGTTTATTTAGAAATAGTACATCACAAATAAATGACTTTATAGCGGGGTTTTCACATGGATAACAAATGTTTGTTGGAAATTGCCATATGATAAACCTCTGCTTTAGGGATTGTATACATATTAAACCTTAAGATAAATGTAACTCTTAACTGACAGATTTAGACAGTGATGAACAAAACCAGCAAGTCTCACCAGCTGTCATTGACTATTGAAATCTTGCTTGCAATAAATCTTTCAGAATGCTCTTGATGACATATACAGTAGAGACAGACTCTATGCATTGGTGAGTGTGGCGGTGCTCATGGGTTGTCAATCTGGGACGGGTGAGTATGCTGAGGGGGATCAGAGTAAACTCACTACAAAATACTAGACTACACCACTGGCTCAGCCGCAATGTCGGATCGCTAATATTTGAACATTTTTTCTTACTATACATCCTCATCGCTTGGTGATAAATGACCTCAGCGCTATGAAAGTGGCTTGGCATGTAGTCTATTATCATTTATTTTTAAGATTTCAAAATTAGCTGTAACATGGACCAGACCCTGTCATGTTTAATCAAGATGTGCTACCTTGTTTTATAGAAAGAGTGACTCTCTTCTTTACATAATGTCAAGCGTTGTAGCTTTGCACTTGAAAGTGAAGTGCTTCAGGTAACAGTGAAGGTGATATTTTGATGGAGGGGGATAAAGAGAGCGACTGATTGATGGGGAATAAACGAGATTCTAAGAATGATGACACACATGAACGCGAGGTCCGGTTGTTGTGGGCCGGTGCTGTCGCTGCACGCTCGGCGCGAGGTATCACACGTGACGAGCGATACGCATTGATCCTGTCGATCAGCTCTTCCTCAGCCAGATCTCTCTCGCTTTCATGAATCGCTTTTTATCTGGACACAGCTCGCTCTCTTTCTTTGGCTCCAGGGCAGTCGCTGTCTCTCCGGGCACACAGAAGCTCTCTCACCGATGCTCACAGCTGCTGCTGGAAAGCACAAGCAAACGTGCATCTACTTCAAATGCCACTGCATGCACTGCGAAAGCAATTCAAATTAAGCTCTATTTTAAGATGAAGCACGGAGGAATCATGGGTAATCGGCAAGGCGTTTTCTAGAAGAAGAAATGTCAATGCACCGTTCACGCTCAAAAGAAATATGTGCCGTGACTGTTGTGTTTGGGCTTATAGTAACAAAGATGATGTGTGTGGTTTCTTTTTTCAATTAAGAAGGGCTTTGAGTTTCTTTTCTCTGCTTCATTACAAGGCATTGCAGAAAACATCTCTGCTCAAACCTTTTGTGTGTTCATGTTATGTAAGCATTGCACACAAAGCCTGAAGGCCAAATCAATAGCGACAGAAGGCCATCCAACATTTCAACTCACAACTCTGTTATGAGGGTGAAAACAGCAAAGCTTGTTTCTCAAAGGAAAAGTAAGAGATCTCCTTGGGTGAATCTTGCATACCCTGTTAAGAATATGAAATAGGCCATTATTTCACTTTACATTTCAAAAAGCTACAAAGAACTTTAATAGGAACTCATACATACAGGATTTTTTATAAAATTCTCCCAAGAATCACAGCTATCCCTTACGAAAATTAGCCATGTTTTTTTGTGCATTTATTACTATTGGCAATATCATGGCTTTACTTTAGTAAACACATTTTAACTATGGTTCCCTTTCTGGCGGTCTCTCAATGGTGTGTCGAACCAATAGAATGGGGTTTGAACTTGAGAACCTATCATCTCTGATTGTACTCTTAAAAGGCCAATGAATGCCAGTCTCCGCCTGCAAATGGGTATAAAAGGAAAATGGTGTGCCCATTCATTCACCTTTTGTTCTTTGGAACCTGCAAAGCTAATGCTGAGCTGAAGTACTACTAGATTCTACGACGCAGAGCAGCAGATTCGTCCTGGTGTGTGCGACTTCCCCTGGGCGTTTCGGAAGCGAGCCGAAGGTGTCTCTTAGAGTACATTTCTAAAAGAGCTGAAATTTCTTACAACATGCCCTTGTCGCCAGGCATATCTCCCCGCTGTAATCTTAGATGTGACCGCCTCGTCCTCGAGCCTGACAGGCATGATACCTGCAACACATGTCTGTGTCACCAGCATGCTGAAGTAGCGTTTGTGGATACGGGATGTCCGCACTGTGAGACACGTCTATCAAGGTATTGCGGTCATGGTTGGCTGTGTTCTTTTTGGACACAGCCACAACATCGTCTGCTTCCTGTTCCTACCAAACCGTCTGCAGCGGCGATGGTGATATGGGGGTTCCCATGGACGTTAACCCGTCGCACTCAATGCTGCGGACCGTCCAGGGGCACGTTATGCTCACCTTACCTGTCTCTGATGGGCGGCAGTAGACCATCCCATAGCGGATCCACGCATCCACAGAGGATGAGGCGACTTCCTGGCATCAGACGCTGATGACTCCCTGGAGCTCCCGGCTTCGGTCAGTCGAGACCAGACTTTTGGAACCTCCACGTCTGGCTCCTTGACGAGGATCGTGAAAACTATCACTCAGGCAAGTGCCCCAGCTACTAGGCAACTGTACTCCTACAAGTGGCGGAACTTCTTGTCTTGGTGTTCTTCCCGCAGGGAAGACCCACAGAATTGTGCCATCGGTGTCATGCTGTCCTTCCTTCAGGAAAGGTTAGAGAGCAACCTCTACATGTCTGCACATATATCACATATAGCTGCACATCACTCACTTGTGGCAGGTAAGTCTCTCGGAACAGCACGACCTGGTCATCAGGTTACTGAGGGGCACGAGGAAGGTGAATCCACCCCGACTGCGCTCCGTACCCTCTTGGGACCTTAATGGGCCTGGGAATGGCCCCATTTGAGCCCCTATGAGAAGCCGCTCTACCTCATCTCACCATGAAGACGGTTCTCCTAGTGGTGCTTGCTTCCATCAAGCGGGTAGGGGATCTGCATGCACTCTCTGTGTCCAACCAAGTGCCTAGAGTTCGACCCGGGTGACTCCCACATGGTGCTGAGAACCCAGCCTGGCTACGTGCCTAAAGTTCCCACCATTCCCTATAGGGACTAGGTGGTGAACTTGCAGGTGCTCCCCCTGGGGAGGAAGACCCAACCCCTACCATGTTGTGTCCAGTACGTGCCCTGCGCCTCTACTTTAACCGCACGCAGAGCTTCAGAAGCTCTGAGCAGCTCTTTGTCTGTTTTGGAGGACAGCAGAAGGGGAGAGATGTCTCCAAACAGAGATTGGCGCACTGGTTCATGGACGCCATCACTTTGGCGTACCGATCCCAAGATTACTGGCAGTGAGAGCTCACTCGACATGAAGTGCGATCAAGACACGTTCAGGATACCCTGAATGACCTACCTGAGAGGTAAGACTTGAAGCACAGGTCTTATACTCTGCCTATACCCGTTTCGTCACGACTTCATATAACTTCGGAGAGAATTTTAGAAGCATCATCTCAATAAAGTTTTCAGAAATCAAGCTAAACCCCTAAAACCCCCTTGCTGCATCATAGGTGTCAGTTGACGTCCTCAGAAAATGAACTCCACAAAGCGTCAGATGCCAGCCTACATGTCTTGTTGTTGTATGTAGTGTAGTTATGGCGACGGTCATATCACGAGAGGAAATAAAGAAGAATTTTTACGTCTCTTTCTGGTGTGGCACTGTGACGCTAAACAGTTAGGAGAAGTGGGCTCAGATGTACAGTGTGATGTTATGTAAAATGCATCTGAGAGTCAGAGTGGGACGGTGAGAGAAGAAGAGGCGGTAGGAAAGGGTGGTCATGATGCTGGGCATAACCAGGGGGTGTCCCACTGAGGGATCCTACTTAATGGCAGCTATAGAGACAAAAGAGGAATTAGATTTTAACTGTGCTCAGGAGAATGTTCCCAGAGCGTAGACTAAAAAACATCATCAGTGTGTGTGTGTAACAGCCAGGGGATTGTATGGATGAATTGTCAATCATTGTGTAGATGACATTTAAAGTGTTTTTATTGCACACGGTCACTGTACCCTCAACATGAAATAATATCAACGTTTTTTGCAACCTTCTATACAATCCCTCTGGAGACACAGTGTTGTTGTTGTGGATGATGTTATGGAGGTAGTATAAGCTCGAAGTATTGAATTTTGAGTAACCTGTTTCATAAGCGCATTGATGTCAAACCTGAGCATGCGTTGGTCACTGCCAAAGGGTCACTGCTCTCTGTTTGCATGTGAGTTATGCCCCGACCAGCCCAAGCATGTTCTGTGCCGTCATTTCACCAGCTCTGTGGCAGCTGAGGTGGAAGAACAGGCAAACACCAGCGCTTTAGAGGGACCAAATGAGTGATTACCTCACAATTCACCATGACCTCAATCTGCCACCGAAGCCTCCCGCTGACTGATTGTAGTTCAGCTGCTCTCCATACACTTTGATCCATTCTGTGCTGAATGCAGCATGTCAATAGTAAATATTTTGGTTTTATCCGGCATCCATCTGGCTGATGAAAGTGTACACAAAAATAGAACAAATCGAGATGTGTGTGGATCGCATAAAAGCTAGATCTCCAACATGTAAAGACACTGTAGTGTTTCTTATGATAACTGGCAAGGTCCGAACTCGCGTGATTTTATACGTTGTTGGCTTTTAGAATGGTTCATTGTTGCAAGGGCCACTGCGTTATAGATATATATATATACAGTATATATATATATAGATGTTTTTTGTCCTTTGGAACACAAAAGCTTTATGCAGCAAATGTCATGAGGGCATATGGTGACAGACCAGCTACCACTGGCTGAGATACGGTCTTAATGGTGCAGGCATTTATAGGAGATTCACTATCACCTTAACACAATAATCAGGGTGGGTGCGATTTAAAAAAGACAGAGGGGAAAAGTTTCATGCCAATAAATCTTGCACCATGTTGATCTTTTTTCAAGCAGATTAGGCATTTTTGCAGCTGTTAGTAACATTTATAGAATAATGATGAAGTTTAATAAAATAATTTCATAATTATTGGGCAATTCAACTGTGAAATAGTAGGATTATAACACCTAGTCTTATAAAGCAAATCTAATCCTTTAATTCAAACTGACCCAACAAACACTGTCGTTCTATGATCACAGCTGTCATGTTGAATGCATGTAATGTTTCAGACACAGTTTCCGCATATTTTCATTGATATATTCAATACATTTTCTGATGATTCGCTCAGGGGACAGCTGGTGTGCTGCAAAATATCTTTCCAAATTTGATAATACGTAACTTTTGTTTTGATGACATTGATACCCAAAATAGGATTGATGTATTTTCTGTGTTTATCGTAAAGCACGTATATCAAAAATCTAGAATAATTCCTCATGGGCAGGGATAAAAATGCACCCCAGCAAATCTCAACCTGACTAAAACTACCAAGCTTCCAAGCATCCACCAATTGCAAACCGCAGAGATGATGTTTCTGGCCTAACACTGTGTGTTAACTGTATCGTTAAGCTCAGAAAGAGGATAGGCTGGAACGAGAGGAAGGGCAGAGACAGAGTCTTGGCTTCCCGAGCCCCAGGTGGCCATCTTTCATCCGACAGCCACCACATGAATGCTTTGGAGAGCGAGTCGATATCCTTGACATCTGCTCTCTCACCCAGGGAGTCTGGCCACTATCCTGTCCTGATCTCCTGCCGTGAAGCGCCTCAAAACGTAAAGAGCACTGCTATTCTCAGTGTCTCTCTCTCTCAGAGAGAAATACACACCCACAAATACACATTTGTCCGAGGTGTTAACAGTAGAACAGCACTGTACACGTCCCCAGACTCTTTAACAGACTAGCGACCGCAAAAACGAAAGGTTTCACAGGTTAGTTAGATTGGAAATATCACAGCCTGCCCATCTGCAAGGTTTGAGACCTGAATATGTGAAGTGCCTGGATTCCTCTTCATTGCTTGGCCTCTAGAAAGTTATATTTGGGCAAATGAGGAAACCTAAGTACTGGGTAAATTTCCTTAGTGTGCACTGAGCCAACAAAGAAAAGCTGAAGTGCCGATCGATTGTGCAGTCAGGTAAGAAAGAGCCCGGAGGTGGTTAAAGCTGAAAGCATTACTTCTACAAACTCAATGGAGAAAACATTTCTGTCTTTGTTTGTTTGTGTGCCTGGCTAGAACTCGCTTTCATATTCAAGACATTTATAACCACGGAAGGGTTGTACGTACATCCTGCTTCATCTGGGTATTCATTGAGTCCCTACAGGGTTGTGTGAAATATTGTGCACAGAGCCTTCAGCCGACAGTGGGCCGGTAACAGTAATATTGAGCGGCCATTAGGGTGGGAGTGAGGCCAAAACCGCTCTCGCTGCAGGGATGTGTGGTACGTTGCGCTACCTCCGCACTAGCAAGCCAAAGCTTTTTTGTTTCTGGTGAAGTAGGCGTGTAGCAGGAGAAATACATTTTGTTTGCAAGCTCTGTGTAATCTGTGATCTGATGTTTAGAGAGCAGAAGATGCGCGACTATGGGCATTCGCATGTTGAAACTTGACTCGCAGATCTCCGGGCATGCTAAATTGCATCTGGTCATCTTGACACAAGTGTGGGTGTAGATCTTAGCAGTGAAGTGGATGAAATTCTGTTCTTCTCGGCTCGTGGCCATCTGTGTCCATGTTTGGGTTATGACTAGGTTTAATGAGATTCTGCATTTTGATTATCCAAGATCAATGAGAATTACAAAAATATTCAACGAGTTATGCGCTCATCGGTGTCCTTATTCAAATATTGTGAGTTTCAAGAGTTTGAAAGCCACAGATGTGTTTCTTTTGTAAAAATATGAAAATCCTCCTTTCCACACAAGTACAGTGAATGAAAAGAATCATGAAATGGTCCATTTGACTTTTATGATACTTTTCCCAAGTCAGCGAAGCCTTCGAATGCTTTGAGTGAGAAAAAGAAAAACGAAATCACTAATTGCTAAAAGACCTCACGTTCCTGTAAAGATGTTGTCTTTTAAGTCATCGCATCATTCAGCTCGTAAGACCAGACTGATTTGTTTAGGATCCACAGTAGGGTTGGGTTCCGTTCACTTTTTAACCAGAACTGGTACCAAACGGTGTACTTTACTCTCTGTGTAATAAAAACATTTATTTCAGTGAAAATAATAAGTCTAAACCTCTCAATTTTAACATTTTGTGGAAATTTCACACAAAAGAGATAAAGACTACAGAAATAACGACAGTATTATTATTACTACCAGCTTATTCTATTTCCTCATCACACACCTAATCATTTATTTATGCGGTGTGATAATTTACCAAAACCAGGAGGCCTCCACCATTAGATTATATACATACAACAAAACTTGAAAAGTCAACAAAAATATTTTTTAATCACAATATACATTTTCAACAGAGATATGGAAAGAATGACAAATATATATATATAATGTTGATCATACAATAAAACATCACTCTCCTGCTGCACTGTTCACAGGTTCTGCACCTTGATGGCCTCACTCGCCTCTTTCCATCCACTGCTGTACACATCTGTCACTAATAACTTTGTTTCGGGACTTCATGAGGTGATTTTATTCATTGGTGGACAGAAGACAAAAAGCGATTTAAACTTAAATGTTCAGCGCAGTGTTATTTGTGTGCGTGCCGACTGCGTCTGAGCGCGCATTTCCTTAACGCGAGTGTTGTCATGATTCTGCCCCATCATGTCGTGCTTCTCTTGATCTAGTGGCAGGATTATAACCTCCTATGGGTGAACACACTCAAAATTGGCTACACAATCATTTATAAAAGGTAACCCACTGCCCCTAATAATATTTTCTATTATAAATTACTTAATTCAACACAAAATACAAAAAAATGTGTCTTTATATTGCATATGAAATTGTATTTACAAACAAACCTCCAATAGAGACCATATTTACAGAAAACTCCCAATAAAGAAATCAATAGCAATAAACTAAACATATAATGTCCGTAACTGCATAAGCAAGAGAGTAGTGGTTTAGCTGATGTCCATGTGCTATTCAACCATGAGTATGATGAACTGAAAGTCTTTGTAGCTTAAAGGAACTACTAAGCTCCTCCACAAACTTCTCTCAAGTCTCCTTACATCCACAAGTCCATTCATTAAAGAAGGCAACAGTTGGCAACATCAGGAAACACTCGGGTAAATACAGGTAACCAAAGATGCAATCAAATGCATTATAGTTATTGCAGGTAATCAAAAGTCCATCTATATACAAAAAGAACAAAAGAAATATACAAATAACAGTTGTATGAAATGAATGTTTAGGAACTATCACCTACTTGATCTTGAGTTTAAAACACATGTTTCCCAACTAGGACACAAACTTCTTGAGCAAACAGCCAGACCATGCTTCAGTCTCAATAGCTTCCTGTTTCTACTACTGGCTAAGCAGCTTTAATGCTTTCCTGCAGCTTTAGCTTTCCTGTGGCTCAGTGGTAAGAGCATTGTGTCAACAACGCAAGGTTGTGGGTTCGATCCCAGGGGATTGCAAATACCTATGAATAAATGTATAGGATAATGCAATGTAAGTCGCTTTGGATAAAAGTGTCTGCCAAATGCATACATAAATGTAAATGTAATACCCAACTGTGAGCTCTATAGTCCCTATAGTGACTTGGAAGTGATATTACATACACTAGTCCTAAAGCAGGGTTGTGACTGTTATAGGATCATGACAGAGCCTCGTGTTTTGTGTGGAGAGAGGCAGTTTGGCACTTATGGCCTTCCATACTTTGTCCCGGGCCCCTCATTACCACATTATTGCTTGTTAATGATTTCATGCCCTGCACCTGTTCACCTCTTGATTTGATCCCTTTATAATAAAGTCAAGTCAAGTTTAGTTATTTGTAGTTTATGTCATATGTCAACTTTAGTGTAGTTAGTTTAATTAGTCTTAAGTCTTAGTCTTAGTCCTGTCTTGTCATCTTATTATAGTCCCCTGTTTTGTTGTGTTACCCCCTCGTGGGTTTTTGTTTTTGTATTTTTAATAAATGTCTTGATAACCCCTTACCTGCTGTCTGCGCCTGGGTCCTCTGTCCTTGTTTCACCTCACAAACCCTGACAGAGTGTATACTTAATTTTCTAAACAAGAACAAGTGAAATAAATAATATAAATATGATAACCATATGTAGAGTCCAGTGTTTTTTAACATTTTGTACATTGATTAGGACAGCCCGCTTAATTATTTATTATATCTCTCTCTCTCTAATGTACCTTCTCTCGTACAGCAGTCATCAGATACCGAAATTGGGCACCGGATGATTTAATGTGAATCGATACTCTGTAGTACCGACGTTATACACACTAAGACTTGTTATCGCACACACGTACATGTTGACTTTGTGTAAAAGCTTAAGCTCAAGTCCTCATTGATTGTAAATCTGTCTCTTTAGATTCTTCAAAATGTCTTCTTTTGATATGTCCTTCTATTGATATCTTCTTTGAGAAAGAAAGAAATGCAAATGAGTGAAAAACAATAAGGTTGTAAGACAGTTTTACCGTTGGTGTAAAGCCCTGTCTATAATGCAATAACTGTTTGTCTTGTGTTGCTGCAGGACTCTTTCATCGTGCCATAATCCAGAGCGGCTCAGCCTTGTCCAGCTGGGCCGTCAACTATCAGCCAGTCAAGTACACGAGGTTGCTGGCGGAGAAAGTGGGCTGTAACGTGCTCGACACCCTGGACATGGTGGACTGTCTAAGAAAGAAGAGTGCTCGTGAACTGGTCGAACAAGACATTCAACCAGCGAGATACCACGTGGCCTTTGGCCCAGTCATTGACGGCGATGTCATTCCTGATGACCCTGAGATCCTGATGGAGCAGGGCGAGTTTCTCAACTATGACATCATGCTGGGTGTCAACCAGGGTGAGGGCCTGCGCTTTGTGGAGAACGTCGTGGACTCTGAAGATGGTGTCTCGGGCAATGATTTTGACTTCTCCGTCTCGGACTTTGTGGACAGTCTGTATGGTTACCCGGAAGGCAAGGATACTCTGCGAGAAACCATTAAGTTCATGTACACGGACTGGGCCGACAGGGACAATCCTGAGACGCGCCGCAAGACCCTGGTGGCACTCTTTACCGATCATCAGTGGGTGGAGCCCTCGGTGGTAACAGCAGATCTTCACGCCCGGTATGGCTCACCCACCTACTTCTACGCCTTCTACCACCACTGCCAGAGTCTGATGAAACCCGCCTGGTCAGACGCAGCTCATGGAGATGAGGTACCCTACGTCTTTGGTATTCCCATGATTGGCCCAACTGACCTCTTTCCTTGCAACTTCTCCAAAAATGACGTCATGCTCAGTGCTGTCGTCATGACATATTGGACAAACTTCGCCAAAACCGGGTAAGTGTTTACCTGCCAACATGTAAAGTTACAGCATTGTGTAGTCATACAGGGTTTTTGAATTTGACAATGCCTTGCTTAGAAACCAGATCAATGATCTCTCTTCTGTTGACAATCCCACTGACATTTATTTTTACAGTCACTGTGACTAATCTACATCTTTTGGAAGATCTGCAGTCATACCATATATCCTATAATATAATGTCATGATGTGTATATATGTGTATGTGCATGTACTGTATATATAATTCTATTGAAGAGTACACTGACGAGTGGAACTTATCACATTTGTGCCCCTCTGCAGTATTAATAAAAACTTTTCAGCTCATCTCAGCCTACCCAGCCGACCACCTGCCCAACAACACCTCCTCTCCTTCATGCTCAATTCTGCCCGGAGCACAAAGCATTATAGATCTGTATGAGGAGTGCTTGTAATCAGCTCTAACAACACAAATCTAATTTGACAACCGCTGTTACTTTGAAAAATTGATTGGTCACGCTGCCGCTACTCCACTTTTACCACTCACAATAAAATGACACCTCCTGACATTAATAAATCATTCTTTAACTGTTAAGTATACACAAGGCCTGGCCAACGATTGAGAAACGCCGAACGGACATGTTCATGTTTGAGGACCGCAGGCTATTTTTTAGACTAATACACTTGCAGAATGTTGACTTGAGCATTCCAAGAACTCTTCAAAAATAACATCTGTCCAAATTGTCAAATCAGCTTAAGGGCATGGCATGTTTACGTTAACCTTGGATGTTTCCCATGTGATTAGAACTTGAGCCAAATATAACTCAAAAAATCCAATGAAAGGGTTAGACAAGCACAGTTTCCCAATAAAACAGGATGTAATGCTGGGACAAATGAAACGCACTCTGTAGAGCAGTTTATCTGTTTAGGGCTTCTGTAGAATCAACAAGATGAATCCTGTGTATGTAGATAGAAATAGCTCTTTCTAAGGTAAGAAAAGCAGAACGTTTCATTGTGGAATGTCTTTATACACCTCTGAACACATAGTTACGTATATTACATTTCTGTCAATAGATCCTCCAAAAAACTACACACTGGACCTTTGATATACTGCAGATTACCACAAAATTCAGATGTCTTACCCTTGCAAGTAATTGCAAAGAGATCCAAACATTTATATATGAATGAATCTAGCATTACCGTTTGTAGAATAAACAGTTCTCCTGTCTGGAACATTTCCTATCTGCCATTTTTATAGGATCCTTTTAGAAATCCAGTAAAAGAGTATTTATCACATGACAAATACTGTATCCTCCTGCAGTCGTTCATCTAATGGCTTCCAGTTCAGCAGCCATGATAGAATCAGTTTCAGGCATAGAGTTTCTGACTTGCTCTTACTTGTGAGAGGATTAATGTGAATACTGCTTAGGAGTTGGCTTGTGAAGAGCAAAGGATTAGATTTCAGGAAAATGAACCTTTAAATCAGAGAAATACACAAATCACCATTTTAATCTTAACAGCTTAACTTTTTAGTACAAAAGCATGCTGGGATTCAGCTGCAAATGTCCACGTCAGCACTTGCTGCAGCAGCATGTGTGTTATACTGGTGTCATTCCGTGTCAAATCAACCAAAGTTTCCCCGGCTCAATTTTTTATATATGTTTTTACAGAAGCAAGACCAGCATCAGTAATAGTGAAAGCTAAAATATGAAATGCCACCGATGAATAGTTAAGTATCTAAGCAATCCACTTATTTGTAGAGGAGGGTAAAATGACATGAGAAATATGCCAGTAACGTTAATTTACACAGATATTGGTATATCTATTTGTAAAGTCTGTTCACTTTAGCAATCCTCGAGGAGTGTTAAAAAATAGGGGGAAGATAGCTCTTTTTGTGTAATTCTTATGCTTGACCAACTTTTCTTTTGGGAGCCAAAAAGAAATGAAGTACCACATTTGGTTTTTGATGACTGAATGTCATGAACGGTGTGGAAGAACCCAAGCGCAGGCAGCAGCGGTGAAGGGGTTAACAAAAACAAGACTTTAATACAAAAACACCAACGATGGGGAAGACAAAGGAGAACAAGACTATCAAGACACAAACCATAAACTGGGACCGGTTGCATATGACTGTTTTAGACTAGTCTTACACGTTTGGCAAATAATTTAATCTGTTGCATAGAACCTTGGATTGGTCTAATTTAACACCAACAACTAGACTGATGGCCCCCTTGCTAACTTTTCATTATGATCTCTGTTGTCATGGAAACCAATAAACTGTCAACTGCTCTAGATTCAAAAAGTGCCATGAGTTTGTATTGTGCTATACAGTAGCAAATATAAATGGACAATAAGAAGAGGAAGAGCTTTTCAAAATGATGGAGATTTTGTTGATGGTTTGGGAAACTGAGTTTTAATGTTCTCAGTCACTGTAGTCCAAGACCTGTTTTATGATTATTTGCACTGTAATCACTTAAACTGGTTCATTTAAATGGACTTGATAGCATTGTATTCCTCTAATAGGCAAACATTTTCAGCTAAGAAAAGCTGGTTTAGCGCCTGCTGTTGTCCTTTTTTTTTTTACTTGTTCAATGTATTACTTTTTCCACAAGTCTTACTAAAAACAACCATGAGCTTATTTTATGCAACAGTCTTTCTTCACTGACTCTAGTTAGTTAGACTAATTCTTATACAATGTCTTAAACCATGGCTATGTTTATGCAACTGGCCCCTGAATGTGATGACCTACTTTAGACTTGCCGAGATCTCCACAGATTGTACACTAAGTGGCATACACTTACAGTTGTGTTCAAAATTATTCAACCCCCAATGCTGTAAATGGTTTTAGGGAATTTAGTGTACATTTGTAATTGTATTCAGAATGAAATCCTACAAGGACTTCTTAAAGAACCATATGCAACTAAAATGACATCAATTAGTTTTGTAATACAGTAGTAAATGTTTCTTTTGTGAATTCTTCATTGACATAATTATTCAACCCCTTAAAGACTACCACTCTGAAGAACAGAGGTTCAATGAAGTGTTTTCAATCAGGTATTGAAAACACCTGTGAATATCAGGGAGCAGCAATAAAGCCTAATAAGCACCAATTAGGCAGCTTTAAAATGACTGTGATACTCAGCTCCTTCTAGACATTTACTGGTGTGGTTACAAACATGGTGAGGTCAAGAGAATGGTCCAGGAAGACAAGAGAACAGGTGATTACTCTTCACAGGAAGGGCAATGGCTATAAGAAGATTGCAAAGATGTTAAACATACCAAGAGACACCATAGGAAGCATCATTCGCAAATTCAAGGCAAAGGGCACTGTTGAAACGCTACCTGGTCGTGGCAGAAAGAAGATGCTGACTTCGACTGCTGTGCGCTACCTGAAGCGTAGAGTGGAGAAAAGTCCCCGTGTGACTGCTGAGGAACTGAGAAAAGATTTGTCAGATGTGGGTACTGAAGTTTCTGCTCAGACAATACGGCGCACCCTGCGTAATGAAGGCCTCCATGCCAGAACTCCCAGGCGCACCCCCTTGCTGTCCCCAAAGAATAAGAGTCGACTGCAGTATGCCAAAAGTCATGTGGACAAACCACAGAAGTTTTGGGATAGTGTTCTGTGGACTGATGAAACAAAATTAGAACTGTTTGGGCCCATGGATGTTGGAGGAGGAAGAACAAGGCCTATGAAGAAAAGAACACCTTGCCTACTGTGAAGCATGGCGGGGGGTCAATCATGCTTTGGGGCTGTTTTGCTTCTGCAGGTACTGGGAAGCTTCAGCGCGTGTGCAAGGTACCATGAATTCTCTTCAGTACCAGGAGATATTGGATGACAATGTGATGCAGTCCGTCACAAACCTGAGGCTTGGAAGACGTTGGACCTTTCAACAGGACAATGATCCCAAGCATACCTCCAAGTCCACTAGAGCATGGTTGCAGATTAAAGGCTGGAACATTTTGAAGTGGCCATCGCAGTCACCAGACTTAAATCCGATTGAGAACCTCTGGTGGGACTTAAAGAAAGCAGTTGCAGTGCGCAAGCCTAAGAATGTGACTGAACTGGAGGCTTTTGCCCATGATGAATGGGCGAAGATACCCGTAGATCGCTGCAAGACACTTGTGTCAAGCTATGCTTCACGTTTAAAAGCTGTTATAACTGTAAAAGGATGTTGTACTAAGATTGAATGTCACTTGGGGGTTGAATAAAACTGATAATGATGTGAGCTCAGAAAAGACATTTGTGTGGTTATTTCATTATAAATGTTATGTTATATTTGTCTGACCTACACGTGCCTCTTTGATTTAATTGTAAGCAGGATGACTGAATGATCATAATCAATGTCAAACCGACCAAAACAATCAATTTCAGTGGGGGTTGAATAATTTTGAACACAACTGTATGTCCATGTTAAAATGGATACATGAAAGTCAACAGCATGTGTCAATCCCCTGAGCAATACTCTGCTTTGTGCTTTATTGTGCCTTCAACACAAGCCTTTTTTGCTCACTGCTCAAATGGTATAAGAGCAGTTGCATCGGTTTAGAAGGTTTGACAAAAGAGGAGTAAGAAATGCACCTTGTTTGTGTAACACAGCCTTATATTATTAGTAAAGGTGTTGGGTAGATACACTGTAAGTTCACATACACTACTAAAGTAATAAAATACAATCAATGTTGTATGTGGAGACATACAAAGGGAACACAATGTCACGTCTCAGAGGATGTAAAGTACGGTGATCTAACTAATACACATGTAAATCTAAACTTTAAATCTAAAGAGTGTACATGCAAAATGCAATCCATATCTGAGCAGTTCAACAATGGAAGAAAAATTATACACGGTTTACATTAACAGATCATGAATGTTCCGTCTGTAGCCACTGGTACGTTGACCTTTGAATTGAATTGAAATGAATGACAAACATTTGAAGCAAAGCAAAAGCCAAGAGTCTTCCTCACACTCGATAAGCGAATTGTTTCTGCATATCGCCTTTGTCCAGGCTGTACAATCGGTCCTCAGATGGGCTGTTTGGGTAGAGATTGTGGCATTAGCGTTTGATGGGCAGGGGGCTGTTTCCTCTGGATGTCTTCAGTGTGTCACACAGCCCATGCTGTGCTGAGCCAGACACATTGCTGAGCCCAATACTGTGCTTTTCCTGTTGTCTGCAAGTTTTTCTTCATCTGGCCTTATACTGTCTTGTAACAAGAACACGAGCCACTTTCAGAAATGCCAAGTCCCGCTGAGATGAATTCAGACGTTGTTGGAAACAGGCATGTTTTTAATGGTTTTCAAGGACACAAAACCTCTCCACCCTAACATGATTTATCAATAAACAGTGATTAATAAAAGGGATTTAGGTCCCTGAATGACAGCTTGACTGTAATAGTTTCTGAAATCAGAAAGATTTGACGCAAGCTATGTTTCATTTTTATTGACGTAAAGCTATTGACACCCGTCTTATTGAAATTCTGCTGCCTGTACTTCGTCTGAATGGTAAGCAGATGCTCATTAACTCCAAGCGTCTCATATCTGCCTCGTGTGTATGTAAACAAAAACAATCATTTTAACGTTGCATCTCAATGAGCAGTTTTCCCGTACCGTTATACCAAGACAGAAACAAAAAGCTCTTGAACATCAGTTGACCCACACCACCCAAGGCCACATGAATCTCTTTCTCAGGCTCTGAGCTAAATTGCCTCTCGGATTCGGTTGCTTTGTTTCTTCGAAGACTACCCACTGTCCAATTGGCAATTCAAAGGGATTGTGTTCGGTTTGTGTGTAACAGTCTCACAACCCACTTAATTATAGCCAGAACGAGCCGGGGAAAATGAAATGCGTTTCCGAAATGCGGATTTGCATTCGACAAGGCACGGAAGCCCAGTAGTGTGTCAACGACACCCGTGATGAAGAGACAATGCTACATGATCAACAGGGGAGAGGACAGAGATCAGTCTGGACACATGTTGACCATCATTCAGCTGACCCGACCCATGGAAGATGCTCCTAATGAAGAATGCCCAGGGGTCAGTGTCCTCACTCACCTTAAAATCACTGCCTCTTTTTGGCATGGTGGAGAAAATGGCACCAATCGTGTTGGACAGATGTTCTAATTCATTTCAGATTTCACGTTATTTAACTCTTTCCCTGCCAGCCTTTTTTTTTTTAAAGTTGCCAGCCTACGCCAGCGTTTTTGAACATTTTCACCAAACTTTAATGGCTCACAGAACATTTTCTGTAAAGAATATATGGACAAACAATATGTCAAATGAAAGAACAGAGTCTCTGCTTTTAAACAAAAAAACGTATTCTTCTATCTTCATTTGTTCTTTTTTATCACTCCTCAGATGCGGGGAGGTTTTTTCAAAAATGCATCACTTTGATTAAACAGCTGAGATAATTAATAATATTTTTTGTCAAAGATTCCGCCCAGATTACACTCAGAACAATGATTAAAAACCGATAAGAAATATACGCTCTAGGTTCTGGGATTCTGTACTTTTTCCCAAAGGTGTGTAACAGCGCCACCTGCTGTACAACAGTACAAACACTGATTGCCGTAATAACTCGTCTTTTTTTTTAAATGAAGAGATAAGTCGTCAATGGCGTTGAAAGAGTTAAAACAACACTATAGAAATTTTGCTCACAGCTTCCCCCATGTGGTTGATAAGCGCATTGTCAGAATGTGTTTAAGTAAGCTGATGGAAACGGCGAATGCAGAAATGTTGTTTGGAAACCATATGGCACTCTTCCGCAGGCAGGGCATGCACTGCAAAAAATGACTTTCTTACTTAGTCTTTTTTTGCTTGTTTTCCAGTAAAAATGTCTTAACATTCTTGAATCAAGAAGCATTTTCTTGATGAGCAAACTGACCTAAGAAAATAAGTCTTGTTTTAAGTAAAAAAATATGAAATTCCAGTGAATTTGTGCTTAAAACAAGCAAACAAATCTGCCAAGGGGGTAAGAAAAATAATCTTGAATTGAGTGACTAAGAAAAAGGTAAACCCCCCCATTGGCAGATTTTTTTGCTTGTTTTAAGTTTCTTAGGTCATTTTGCTCATCAAGAGAATCCATCTTGATTCAAGAATTTGTAGACAATTTAACTGGAAAACAAGAAAAAATGACTAAATAAGAAAGTCATTTTTGCAGTCTGGGCGGTGCTGAGTGTACCGACCCTAACACAGAATTTACAGAGTGTGCTTGTAGCCGCTATGAGACTGCTCAGGCACTAAACTGTAAAGCTTTTCGCTGTAAGTTTACAGTAAAATACTGGCAGCTGGGTCGCCAGCCACATTCTGTATTTTTACAGCTGGAAACAACATTTACAGTACTGGACTGTAATAACCAAATACAGTATGATACTGTTATTCTACTTTTGTGGTATTCTACTGCATTGTCTACAGCAATAATTTTTTTTTTTTTGCAGGGCATACTGTAATTACTACTTTTAATAATGTAATTTTAGATTTAATAATCATTTGATATATTATACTTGTATTTTTACATTTACATTTAGACATTTAGCAGACGCTTTTATCCAAAGTGTCTTACAAAGAGTTTAGGAGCAATAAGCGATATGTCACACAGGAGCCATAATACATTAAGTGCCAATACAAAGTTACTGGTTTCAACAAAAGCTAGACCACTACCTGTTGAGAGAAAGAGTTTTTTTTTTCATTTGTCTGTCAAGTATTCACAGAAGGTTTTAAGTAGTTTTTTAAATGTTGTGAGAGATGTGGTTGAACGGACAGAGTTAGGAAGAATGTTCCACCAGGAAGGAGTTGTGAATGAGAATGAGCGGGAGAGTGATTTACTGCCCTTATGGGAAGGCAATACAAGACGCCGCTGGTTTGCTGAACAAAGGGATCTTGATGGGGTGTAGGAGTGCAGGAGGGTGTGAAAGTAAGCCGGTGCAGATCCAGTGATAGTCCTGTAGGCAAGCATTAGTAACTTGAATCTGATACGGGCTTCAACCGGTAGCCAGTGAAGAGAGATGAAAAGGGGAGTCACGTGAGCCCTTTTGGGCTGTTGGAAGACGAGGCGTGCTGCTGCGTTCTGAACCAGCTGAAGTGGTTTGATAGCCTTTGCAGGAAGACCAGCAAGGACAGCATTGCAGTAGTCCAACCTTGAGATTACCAGGGCCTGGACAAGGAGTTGTGCAGCATGCTCAGTGAGATAGGGTCTGACCTTTCTAATGTTGAATAAGGCGTATCGGCATGACCGTGTTGTCTTTGCAATGTGATCATTGAAGGACAGCTGTTCATCAAATATGACTCCGAGGTTCCTGGCTGTTTTGGAATGAGTGATTGTGGTATTGCCAAAATGGATGTTGAGATTGTGTTGGACCGTAGGGTATGCCGGAAACACGAGTAGTTCTGTCTTGGCAGGGTTCAGCTGGAGGTGATGCTCTTTCATCCAAACTGAGATGTCCTCGAGGCAGGCTGTAATGCGAGCTGCTACAGTGGTATCGTCTGGGTGAAACGAGATGTAAATCTGGGTGTCGTCGGCATAACAGTGATACGAGAAGCCATGTGCCTGTATGATGGGTCCCAAGGATGTTGTGTAGATGGAAAAAAGCAGCGGTCCAAGCACCGACCCCTGATGGACCCCCGTGATCATGTGGTGAGCTGTGGACAGCGAGCCCCTCCATGACACCCTGAAGGATCTGTTGGAGAGGTAGGATTTGAACCAGCGGAGGGGAGAGCCTGAGATTCCTAGCGATGACAGGGTTGCTAGCAGTATCTGGTGATTGACAGTGTCAAACGCTGCAGATAGGTCTAGTAGAATCAGGACCGAGGATTTAGATTCCGCCTTGGCTAGCCGCAGTGCTTCTGTGACCGATAGCAGTGCCGTCTCAGTGGAGTGGTTTGTTTTGAAGCCAGACTGCTTGTCATCCAGTAGTTTATTCTGGAATAGGTAGGAAGACACCTGGTTGAAAGCTGCCCTTTCAAGTGTTTTTGCTATAAATGGGAGGAGAGAGACAGGTCTGTAACTGTCGGGAGTAGAGGGGTCCAATGTTGGTTTCTTCAGTAGGGGCGTGACCTGGGCCTGTTTGAATGTGGATGGAAAAGTGTTATTTTTCATAACATTTGTCAAAAATACTACAAATAAACACAACATATCCAGTTTTTAAGCAAATGTCCGAAAAAAGCCCTTTATGAGCTTGTTAGCTAAAATACCTGATGACATTTTTTATTACAAAACATTTAAGGTTCAATAAACAGTTTTAAATGAGGTTAAAGTTCACCACTGAAATGAAAATTAGTCCATAATTTACTGATCCTCATGCCATCCAAGGTGTATATGGCTTCCTTTCTTCAAGAATATATATTAAATAATAGCCTGATTATTCTTAGTTTTGTAATGCCATGAACAGGATGTCTATTAATGTCATTATACACTTGTATGCAACATAACAATGACTAAATAAACTCAAAATATGAATTATTTTCTCACAAATGTATCAGTTCACTTTGGAAGTCATGTTTATGATGGATAGATGTGCTTTTTGGAGCTTCACAAGAAATAGCCTCAATATATGGCATATCAAAAGTCAAAGAAAAGCTGAAATATTTAATATATCCCTGTATTTGGCTGAAGAAAGTAAGTCATATACACATAGGATGGCATGAGGGTGAATCAATTATGAAGTAATTTTCATTTTTTGGTGAACTATTTCTTTAACAATGACACACTGAAAACTGAAAGCCCGGAAAACATCATTTTTACAGAGAGGAAACCTGTGGGTTCAGTTCACCAGGTGAGTCTTGGAAGTCGCTTTCCCTTTCTTGGCTTTTGATCCACCTCGGGACTGATATCAATAAATCATCTAAAAAGCAGGAAAAAACAGAAGTCAATATAATGTACATTTTTCATATTTATTTAGGAAAATAACCAAAAAGGCTTGTTCATTCATGAACAGTGCAAACTAAGTTTTACCTTGCACATAATGGTGCTCCTTGTCACAAGTTCCTCGATCGACCCATATCTGGCCGCACCACCAGTTTCCCACGCACCCATCTATCAAACTTTTGTGACTTCTATCAATTCATTTAATTGCAACCCATGCGTGTGTTTATTGCATACATGACATTACGTACATGAGTATTGTCTAGCCCTAGAACCATCTGTATGAAATCGTTGTAAGTGGACACCGCATATTGTCTTTACTTATACTGTGAAGACAAGGTCAGTGACACAATCTACTCTAGATGAATCTATATGATTGTAAGATATGCTAATATCTTACCTCTGAACAAACTCATGGGTGCATGCTAGGTCTTCCTGATACTTGAGGTTGAAGTGACAAACAACTCTGCAAGTCCAGAGACGAAGTTGGGTTGCTCTCCTTGACACACAGCTTGATCATGGTTAAAGGAATATTTCACCCCACAATATATTTGAATCAATAATTCACTCTCCCTCATACCATCCTAGGTGTATATGCCATCCCGGACACAATTTAAGTCATTTTTAAAGATGTCCTGTCCTGGCTCTTCTCAGCTTGATGTCATTGGATACTGTCCCATTTTTTTGAAGCACATATATCCTTCATAAATGTTATCCATAATACTCTCGGGGGTCGATCTGAATGAGATTACGTGTGTAGTTTTAATCACAAACATGTTGTTTTGCTTCAGAAGACATGTATTAACCCTATAGAGTTGTATGGATTACTTTTGTGATGGATTGGATTTATCCATTTTTTTTTTGTTTCCCAAATTGGTTACTCCAGTGCCATTACCAGAGCCAGAACATCTTTCAAACTCACTCAAATTGTGTCCAACTGAAGAAAGAAAGTCATTGACTATACACCTAGGATGTCATGAGGATAAGTGAACTATGGATTAAAATGAATTCTGGAGTGAACTTTTCCTAAAACGCTGGTTGCTTAGAGATTGACCTGAAAATGACAACAAAAAACAATAAATAGAGATTAAATAAAGATAAATTAATGTTGTTCTGCTGTGGTTCTATTTCGTTGTCTGTATAACTATTGTTCTACATAATTGTGAAAAGAACTCTGAAACCTATGCAGGGACATCAGCAGCATTGATCAGTATTACAAACATGATTACACATCTCATATTCATGTGCTGGCATAACACTCAAAAGCACTTTCACTGACATGAACAACTTACGTTATCACATTATTCTGCCTAAAATGACAAAGATAAATAGTCAAAAGTAGATTGTTCGAATGATTCTACATTTTGTTGTAAAATGTGAAATATTTAAGTTATTTCATGAAGAGACCATTTTTTTGCTAGAGACATTTGTGAAAAAAGACTTTCAAGCAAAAAAAAGATTTCAATGCTCTGTCAAGCTATTTATCCAATTTCTCATGGTCCAAAGTCCATTTATACTCGCCAACTTAGGTTACTCAAATGACAAATCATTTCCCCGTCGTCTCACGCAGTGTTGTCCATCTCTTTCTGCATCACGATGGCTAACCGCTAACGCTACTTATAGCTCACAAAAGCTTACAGTAACTACTCACAAATGCACACACCACTGGCTTATTCTAATAACACAAATAATTCTTTGTCGATTTTGTTTGATGAAATACCGCTGACAACTCATATTTTGTTCATCCCTGTTTACATCATGACAGCAAACTGAGCACAAAATAACTCCCATGATGCAATGCTTCTACAGTATAATACTCTCTTACAAAGCAAGTGGGATGAAAACAGAAACATGCTTTATATTTACAGCCATACAGTAAACGATACAGATAATTACTGCTTTATGGAAATACAGTATAATACTGTTAGAAATTGCCTGTAAATTTACAGTAAAGGGTTGCAGTGTAGAATTCGGCGCTAGAGTTGTTCTTCCACTAAAATAATTTTAGAGAAATAATTTTAAGGTCGAAAAACTACAAAGTGTTGCTTTAAGGTGAAGCGGCGGCGGTCTACATTGTTCTTGTGATGGGGGAGAACTGCTGGGATTTTTTCACCTGTGCAATACAGTTTTTCCCTACGCAGCTTTCAATGTCTGCCATGTGAAAAATTGTTCATGTCCATTAAACAAACGACATGAATTTCTTATCTTTTATTCAATCAATTGCCATATATTAACAATGTATTATTCAAACTATTTTTGTTAATAAAATCTATATTAAATGGTTTAATATACTGACAGTTAATATATAGGAAAATATATGTTCTTTGCATAAGGGCGACCCTTAACCATAAGCTAAGGCAAAAATAATTGTCATGCTTGTCTTAGCCAACAGCACAAATTGTAGAAAAGTTTCTGTCTCCTTTATCAATAGTCCATATTTCGATCCAGTGCAGATTTAATGACGGCTTGACTTAATAGAAAAAAAGAAAACACAACCCTCTTCAAAAGAATGAGCACATTGTGTCCATTCACACGAGTTGTTTGAAGGAATCCTCTCAATGTCACACTGTTTTATGTTCTACGCTCCACCTGCGACCTTGAAAGTGGTAAAGAAAGATCAAAACTCTGAATGTAACGCTGCATCTTTCAAGAGCAAAGCCAGTGGTGTGCGTGCACCTTGAAATGCACCATATAAATCTAAAGATGAAAGAGTGGCCGACACAATTTTTATATTTATAAAAACCCACACATACAGTATATAAAACATAAAAAATGTAAGATGCGTGACCTGCCTTGAGTTAATGGCATTCAGATAAATTCAATGAATGAAATAAGGCGAGCCGAAGCGCTGGAAGACACTGAAGCTTTTATGATGCCCCACAGGATTTGGTGTCTCTATGTCCACGATCATCCAAGCATTTCAAATGAGACTGATGATGAATAAGCAGTGCAGCTCCATTTAAATTAACTCTGACTCTTATGCACCCTGTCATATTCATTAGATTTATACTGCTATCCTTCATAATCGTGACTTGCAAAAAGAATTGAGGATCTTCAAAAGACAAGACTTCCATACACAGCGGCATCTCGTCTTCAAAACTTTAATCCTAAATAACACCAAGACATGTGCAAATAAAACTTGAAAATGAAACGTACACGCTCTGCCTTCAGTGTGAATTAGTGAGGTTTCGTTTTGAATGGAGCTGCCAATAAAGTAGTGACCCAAGCCAATGTATTTTCACCTGTTTTGCGTGTGGTTTTAGGTCTATAGATTTCTGAATGCAGGCTGATTTTACAAGTTTTGACAAGATTGTATTAATGTACATCAACTTGGCGTGTGTGAGACTTGTTAGGCTGTAATATTGTGAGTGCTGAGTGCTTGTTTACAGGCCCAGAAGAAAAAACATGCCCAAGTCTCCCTGATACTCTAGTAGTTGACATATTCAATGCAATTCAAGTTAATTTCTTCATGATTGTTCTAAAACAGCTGTACAGTAAATACATATTAATACAGACAAACTAGGTCAAATTGAAACCATTTGAAGAAATAGACGCTCATCAGATATACTGTGTGTCCTTTAATGTAAGCTGGTGAAAAGTAAGAAATCACCTCACTTCTGCAATTGTTTTGTTGTTTATGACTTCAGCCACCATCTGTCACTTTTACTTATACTACCAAACTATTTTTTTCATTTTAATACTTACTGTACCTCAAATACAGTATGAGCAAATACTATAACACATATTAATATTCATTTGCAATGAAGAATAAGGGTCGCGTGAGGTTCTTTGGTCAAAATTTGGTTGGAGAGAGAGCCCTGTCTTTGGTGTTTGGACAGTATTTTTTAAATCCACCCTGGTTTCAGATCCTCAAAGACTCTCAGGGATCAAGATGTGAATGAGGAGCTGAAGTACCGGCAAACCCAAGTGGCCTGAACCGTAGAGAAACATCTGATTGCTTTAGGAGTCAGTTTAAGGCTCGTTCACTGCCTCCATTAGCTATACACACACACACACACACAGTATAGATTGAATTTAGATTAGATTAGATTCAACTTTATTGTCATTACACATATACAAGTACAGTGTAACGAAATGTAGTTTTGGTCTAACCAGAAGTGCAATTAGCAAGTGCAGGATATACAGTGTTAATAAATACAGAATACAATATTAGGAAAATACTTTACAATGGGCATGTACTATGAAAATATGACAGTCGGTATGTACTAGAACAATATAAACAGAAGGCTATATACTGTGAACATTAATGTACAGGTGGTTATGAACAGATAACAATATAGACTATACAATAGTGCAAGTGACTTGAGTGTGCATTAGTTACAGACATTAGATATTAAAGTTACAGTGCATTAGATGAGTTGATGCGGTTATTAAAGGTACAGTGCAGTAGATGAGTTAGTGCAGTTATACAGTTACAGTGCAGTAGATGAGCATAGATATAATTAACTAGTTTCATATAAACATACTACCCACATTTGTTCATTCTACAGGTATAGTTCATGTTATGTTCATGACGTTTGAGGGATTAATTGCTCATACTTCCTCTGTGTACTAGTGTGTTCTGGGGCATTGCTTACTTGGTAAAAACAGAAAGCCAAAATTAAACATTTGTTCAAATCTCTACTCCAAGTGTTTAATACCTTCCTTAGTAAACACCATATATGATACATCTTCACCCACATCACAGCAGAGCAACATATCACCCTAAACCAGGGGAAGACAGATGTTTTAACTCCAGTGCCACATCAAGTTTCCGACTTTACGTTTTTCATTCATTTTTTACTATGAAATAGCAATATATATACTCACAATGGTAAAGTTCCCAGGAACTATGCTGTTATTTTACTACAGTTGATCAATTGACTATAGTCAATGCTACAGAAAGCTCTGGTATACTATAGCAATTGTACTATAGTGTAGCATTAATATCAGGGTGTGGGCTTCTACACATGATAATCAACGTTGCATAAATGTTGTACTACATGTTTTACTACTTTTACTAAAAGGCCACTACAGTTTTAATCAATCTATGGTCAATTTTCACACTTTTAATTTGAAATACTACATTAATTCTGTAAAGATTTCTTGGAAAAGGAGACATACTCCCTTCCGTCTGATACTGGTAAAATTACTCTTTTGCTGCCCATTCTGATGTGACACTCAAATGTGACACAGAGAGTCGGTTGTTTTTCTTTTTCCCTGCTGGTTTTTACTGGAGCAGTAAACTGAAAATAACGTTACCGCAGGGTTGCACCATCTAATGGTATGTGATTGTATGGCATCAAATAGAACTTGTTTCAATAATAATAGTTATTAATACATTCAGTGAAACACAGTAACATTTCCTACATTTATAAACTGTGTCGTGGCCAGATGAAAGTGTCCGGCGGGCTGTAGTCCCCCCATACACTTCCCTCACATGTAGAAAGCTCATGTGAAATATGTCGACAGCGTTACTTTAGTAAAGACTGAACTCAAGTCAGCCATCGGCAGCATTGCAGACCCACCCACTATATTTCACGCAGCATCAATATGCTGTGTCGAGCAAGGTGGTTGATTGACCATTATCAGAGCGTGTGGTGATATTGAGATTCCAGCCTTTCCTATTAAGCGAGAATGCCCCAGGTACACCGACTGCGACTCGCACACCACGCAGCAGGAATGGATATATGCCGCTCCGCTGCTGTGCCATTGATATCCTGTTCTCTGGCATGTTGCGGCAAAGCAGATCAATATGACCTTACCTCTGCCGTCTGCTTCTTTGAAACTTAATTACTGATATTCTGCTCCAAAGTCATCATGGTCCGGCTGCCAATATTCATCGGGATCATTACAAGCCTACTAAAACCAGTTATTTATGGGCTTCTCGGTTGATATTCATCCTATCTTAAATTGCCTCTCTCCTTCCAGAACCGTAAACTGTGATGCAAAAGAAACTTGAAAGCACGTGATGTTTCTGTGGACCTGCCTTTGTTTTATCTGCTCTTTCAGTTGTGGTTGATGTTTTGCCCAACTGTGAAAGAAGAGATACTGTCAAATCTAGCTATTACATTTTGCCTTCACGTATTGTAGCTTTACATGTGACTTCTCAAGTAATTGAACAAATGTATACTTTATATATCAATTCTAAAAACAAATCCGTGAGGAGATGTTTTTGTGACTACTGTAAGTGGTACTTTTTTCACAGAAACACCATTTTTTTAAATACTGTATGCATTTGGCAAACGCTTTTATGTAAATTGACGGACAGTGACTGTAGTTTTTTGTTCATGGTGTTACTAGCACCACACTCTTGAGCTCCAAGAACATTAACAAGAGAGCTCCTGCCTGCAACCCGGAGTGGATCAAACCTGCAACATGTGTCCTATTATTCCAGATAACATTCACCAGATGAGTCACGCAGTCTCAATCTATGGCTGAAGGCTAGTCTGGATAGCATGGTCCGGCTAAGGTGATTGGCTCGATGAGTTCTGGACCCAGAATTGGCTGCGCATCAGGCAGAATGTATTTGCATACAGTACTTCCTGAGAAAGGGGTGTGGGAATGCTACTGAATAATCGTCTCCAGGTAACCTAAAACCTTTTGGATGAGCCTGATGACCTGGCTGACCGGCGGATTAGCAAGCCGTCCTCACACGTTCAGTTTTGATCTATATCGTCTCTACTGAGCAGCTATAAGACGTAGGTGTGTGATTATTCATGTGCCATGTGTTAATACAAGTCAATATGCCATAGAAAGAAGACCCGAGGAGGCCACGTTGGTAATTAGAGAAACAGTGACCCCCGGAGGCCATATGGTACTACAACACATGCACAGGCTCTATGCCAGCATCTTCCATTTTAGTGTTTAGATTTATATGGTCCACTTTCTATCAGCACACTGGCTGTTAATGCAATCTGCACTGCTCTCCCAAAGCAATTAATGGAATGGATGCACTGCTGTTGTTTTATCAAAAACAAGTTGCATCCTCAAGCACATCTTAGCTGTTGATTTATTCATTTGTATTTCACTTTAAAAGCCTTCAGCCCGTTTATTTTTTTACACAGATTGAGCCATGGATGCGTGAAGCCTGACAGACAGAGGTGCTTAGAGAGAACGCCACACTGTGGAGAAATGAAAAATGATGATTTGGAGGGGGTTCCTAGTAGAAAAATACAAGACCTCTAGGTGTGCAGTTTTGCTGATAAAGAATGGCTGCTCACGTGATGGGTAGATTGTTCTACTGATTGGCGTGAACACCAGGCCCCAATTCAAGGTGTAAGCTGTGTTCATGCATACAGAATGATGAAGAATGACAGTGTTTTCTTAAAAAAAAGAAGAAATGGGGAAACAGCATATTGGGAGACCGGCCAAAAACACAAATGTGAAAAAATGATGAAGGCTTGCATAGCTAAACAAATGCTCTATTAGTCTGTTCATGTGTCAAACCTGAGGGAAAGCTTCCAGGGCTGTCATTCTCAAAGAAGCTTTATAAAAGCGGTTGGTTCGATGTCTTCAGAAGCCACGTAATGGTGTTCGCTTGAAACAGACCAAAATCAGAGTCATTATTCTCTAGCAATCTTCACTCTGTAGTTTTGCGATCTCATTTGCATGTGTTTGAAAAAGAAGAGCTTGACCATTCCTTCAAATGTTGTTATTATGGGTCTGGTAGGACACAAACGATGACAGAATGTTTAATACAAACAATCACATCAGAAGTGAGAAACAAGTTACGTTTCAGAACTGCATGTATTAATTCATCATCCATTTGTTTTGCAGGGATCCCAATAAGCCAGTGCCTCAGGATACCAAATTTATCCACACTAAAGCCAATCGTTTTGAAGAGGTGGCCTGGTCCAAATACAATCCTCAAGACCAGCTGTACCTGCACATCGGCCTGAAGCCACGCGTCCGTGATCACTACCGTGCCACAAAAGTGGCTTTCTGGAAGCACCTGGTCCCTCATCTCTATAACCTACACGACATGTTCCACTACACCTCCACCACGACCAAAGTGCCACCAGCCGAGACAACTCAGAATTCCGTTTCCACCAAACGGCCCAATGGCAAAGCCTGGCCGTTTAACACCAAAAGACCTCCCATGTCTCCGGCTTACAACAGCGAGAGCGGAAAGGAACAGTGGAACGGAGAAGAGGAGCCAGGTCCTCTGGTGGTCGAGAACCCACGGGATTACTCGACCGAGCTGAGCGTGACTATCGCAGTCGGGGCTTCGCTATTGTTCCTCAACGTTCTGGCATTTGCCGCATTGTACTACCGTAAGGACAAGCGTCGGCAGGAACAGCACCCGCAGCCCAGCCCGCCCCGTACCACCACCACCAATGACGTCAACCGGCACGGCCCTGAAGAGGAGATCATGTCTTTGCAGGTCAACCAGACACACCACGAGTGCGACGCAGGGCTGCCGGGCGACCCACTGCGACTGGCCTCGCTTCCCGACTACACGATGACTTTGCGCCGCTCGCCTGACGATATCCCGCTCATGACGCCAAACACCATAACTATGATCCCCAACTCGCTGGTGGGTATGCCTAATCTACATCCGTACAACACCTTCACGGCCGGCTTCAACTCTACCGGCCTGCCACATTCCCACTCAACCACGCGCGTATAGCTTTACGAAGATCCGGTTGGGGGGAGAGGGGTTGGGGAGGTTTCAGAGAGGGATGGGGACACTGATGGAAACAAAAGCATTTGAATAGACTTCTGCAACAAGGAATGACAAATTCCTTCCAGATGTCAAGTTGTGCAAACCTGCCAAAACAAACTGCTCTGTTTGGGTGAAAAGGAGTGAACATTTCAAGCAGTATTTTTTCTAATCACCATTTTAAAGGAAAAACGCCTTTTTAAGCAGAATCGTGCAAAAGGGGCGATCACATTTTTCTTGAATAAATAACAAAAAAACAAAAACAAAGGAAAGTGCATTTTATTTCCCATCATAGTCTTTTGTGGGAAACAAGTTTTGAAACTGTGGCCTCTGAGGTGACATCTGCGTAATATTGTTTGCGTTACTTTTCCTTTTCTTTTCAATGCCTTATAAAGAGCTTGTTTTTCTCTCTCTCTCTCTCTTGATTTGACGATTTTTCCCTAAGATGAGTTTGGGTGGAACGTACTGCAGTGATCTATTTTGGATTGAAACAGCAACAGCGATGTGTTCTTTTCAGTCGCATAACCTTACCCAAGGTGTTTTAACTTCTTTTCTTGATTCTAATGAAAATCCTTAGTTTGATACTTTGCCATGGGACAAGACTGGAGAAGTTCCTCTAACCATTTTGTTTCAAGGAAAGTGCATCTTTTTCAATTTCAGCATCATACATTCATGAAATAACATTTACACACAACAGTCAGAGCACTGTTTGGTGTGTGTTTGTGTGGGATTCTGATTTAAGTACGGATGAGTATGTGGGTGTGTGCTCGTGTGTTTGTCTGCGTGTGTGCTTGCCTCTGACATGTTTTTTTCTTTACCATTGTATGATTTTGTTTACCACAAGTAGTGTTTCAATTTCGTCTATGGTCATCTGTCTTTGCGAAATAGAACTTTTTGTTATTTTTAAAAGTTACATATGTCTAATTTTGCTTAAGGATTACAAAATAAATGTATTATTTTACATGCAAGAGAAAACAATAGCTGAAGATTGAACTGAACTAACTGACATGATTCCATTGACTTTATAATCGTTCTTCTCGACTGGAGACAGTGGCCTCTTTACACTGAATAACCCATCAGTGTAGACCTGTGTTTCTTTAAATATATATATATATATATATATAAATATGGCATACATACATATATGTATAGGGCTTTTATGAAGATTTTATGAACGGTGTAAATGAGCTCTATAGCAGACTGATTCAAATATCAAGCTGAAAGCACCAATATCCAGAAAAAGCAAATACTAGTTTTATCCTCAACACTAGAACTGAGGCCACAACACATGTCTTTTTAATTGCTCTATATGTATATTTATGTATAAATATATTTAATATTTATTTATGTATACCAGATGTATACATGCTGATTGTGCCATGTGCCAAATTAAACCATAAAACTGGAGAAGAAATGGTTTCCTTTATCAATACGTAACAACAATAATATACGATACCCGTCAGACGTTAAAGGGTCATTGAGTGAAAAGTTTTTCTTGAACTTAAAAGGAATGTTTGTCTAACATTAAGAGTGTAGAAAACATACAGTTTAATTGTGCGCCAATTCATTTCTTTCCTTACTAAACTTAAAACACACGTGAACCAGCCTGAGTCAGCGAATCAGAGCAGAGGGGTAAGTTGGAGGAAAGCTTTACAGTGAGTCCTCAGGAGGCGGGTTAAGTGACGCTTTCGAGTGCTTCATTCTGATTGGCCAGCCGCAACATTCCAAGGTATCATTCCCCAATAACAACCCGCTCATCTGGGTAGTGCAAGTCTCCAGACCTCGAAAAGAATTTACAAAAATGTACAAATGACTTCATAATAAATATGTCTAATAATGATATATGAGTTTATATTTACAATATGCTTGTCTTGTTTGAACACCGTGTCGTGGCTGACACTCGTGTCTGAAGCTGATTACAGAAGGTTTGTATTTAAATGAACACCAAATTCGCTGTTGTTGACCTTCACAAAAACTAGACTGTGAGGTTCATATTCAGCAGATAACCCTAGAAAATAGTTTGAATTGTCTATGAGTAAATATTCCTTACATGTGTCCTATGGTGTGACAACAAAAAATGGATGACAAAAAACCTGTTAACATGTTAAAGTTTTTCATTTCTCAGAAATCCCTGAGTGAATATTTTGTTTAAACCCTTTTTCATTTAGTACAGCCCTTTAGACACCACAAATAAGAACATTTGTTTCCTTGAAAAGCAAATAATACAATATGCACCAGTCCTCCTGTTCAAAGCTTTACGTACACGTTAACACGTAGCATCAGTATATGAGTCTCTGAACATGAACCCGCACACACTCACTGCTGAAGGCTCTTTGCACAAGATGCTGGAAAAGCAAAGAGATTTTGGATCTAGAGGATTTTTCTGAAAAAACCTGCAAACACCGGTAAAAACCTTTCCAGATACAGGTGTGAACTGCCAAAAAGCAAAACTAATGTTCTCTGTTGCTGATGACACACCTGCAGACCAATTCTGAAAATCTGCCTTTGAATTGCAGTCTGCCGGGAGGTCTCCAATCGTCATCACCATCACCTGCTAAGCAAACACTAGCATTTTCCCAGCGCCTGCCAACGTAAAACTTTAATATTCACTAAAATAAAAAATCGACCTCAAGCTTTGGATGGAACACAGCATAGAAGGAAAAAGTCCAGAGAGCGCTCTTGTTTAACACATTTTAAATGACTCTTATCATCTGTGAGGTAAAATCTTTTTGAGTATCAACAACAAGCTCAGCTCTGAAGGATGAAAATCTGCTAATGTGGGTGTAAAAGAACAAGATCATCAGCCTCTGATCCACGATTGACTGAAGATGCCAGGTACAAAAACAGCACTGAACTGAGCCTTTAGACCACATGACAGGCATCTGCTTTAATGTCTACTGACTTGAGTAGTCGTGTGTCACACTAAAGTCAGAAAATAAGCATAAGTATGTCATTAAATGAGTTTTTAGTTTGACTGAGCGCATACAGAATCTGCCGTTGAGGAAATGACTGTAGCTTCTAGGCTTGAAGCCACGGTGTGTCTTCAGTGCTTCTCTTACAGTCATAAATCAAACAATTTCCAAGCACTTTCATCAGCTGCTTGCTCTCACTACAAAAAAAACTTTTCTTAAAATAATAATCATTAAAATTCACATCATTTACTTTGGAATCGCAACTGCCTAAAGTATTTGGAGAATCATTTTCCGTTTTGTAATTTTTTATCTTACGAGTATAAAATGCAATGTGTGGTTAAATTTGCACTAAAAACAAGTTTATGACAATTTCCTATTGTGGTACAAAAGATAAAGTTTATTAAGGCTTCAGAAAAGAAGTATCTTGTTTTAAGGATGTTTGGGGAAAAACTGTAAGTAAATAAACACATCCATACATAAATTAGATCAATTAGACAACGCACCGTTTTATGAAGAAATGAATACCAACACCCATGTGTTTACTGGGCCAATATAAATAACACACAGGCTGAGCCCGAAATCGCATACTCCATGAGTATGTACTCAATTTCAGTAGGTACGTACTAAATGGGGCTAAATGGGTACGTACTGTTTTCCGTGAATGGGTGTAGTATGAATGCGATAGGCCGTTGTCCGCCATATTGATGATCTTCTTTTTCTTTTTAATGGCGGGGAGCAAATTACATTTGTGGTGCATATCCGCCACCTACTGTACTGGAGTGTACATGGGCCAGCGACGTAATAACAAGCACAACGGAGACAGGTGCATTAACATCAGTAATGCTAACTTTACCTTCCATGAGTTTTCCCAGCATGTGCAACATGTTTGTAATGTATTCACAAAGGGCAGCTGCTCGATGATCTCGCCTTAGGAGAGCACTGCTGAAGGAATATTAGTATTATTGCTTATAAATTAAGTGTACCCTAGAAATGCATTGCTAGCCCACACCTACACTTGTGCACACTATTATTGAGAAGTGCTGACCAATACTTTTCTTTCTTTCCTGAAAATGATATATTGTATTAAAATAGGCTACTAAATGTAATTTTATTGCCATATGCCATCTATGCATATATACAGACACAATATTGAGAAAATGACAGGTCACTTGTTACACAGACATACAGTGGGTACGGAAAGTATTCAGACCCCTTGCAGAATCTGGAAAAAGCTGAAACTTAAGGCTTATTTTTAATTTAGTCCTGCCCTGAGCAAGTTATTTCACTAAAGAAATGTTAACATAAAGTTCACACTAAAGAATAATAACAGAATTTCTCAAAATAGCCCAGTCCAAAAGTTTACATCCCCCTGATTCTTAATACTGTATGATGTTACCTAAACAATCAATGAGAGTTTTGATGTTTAGTCACAGTTGTTTAAGGGTTTCTTGTTGGTCATGAGTCATTAGACTGTCCACTGATCTTCAAAACAATCACCAGGTCCTCCACAATCTTTGCTTTTTCAGCATTTCTTGATATTTGACTCATGTCCAGCAGTAACTGTATGATGTTGAGATTCATCTGTTTACATTGAGGACAATCAAGAGACTCAAACACAACTATTACAATAGATTGATGGCAGAACTGAATGTTTCTAAGTCAACAACATTCATTTAAAGTCAGGTGGGTGTAAACCTATGAAAATCCTCTTATTTTTCCAAATGTTTCAGCTTTTTCCAGATTCTGCAAGGGGTCTGAATACTTTCCGTACCCACTGTATACTTACATATGGTTTTAATACATGTAACATTACTTCAAAGACTTCAAAGTGTGTGGAACGCCCCTTTAAGCTAGACAAAATAAAATACTGCATTTTCACAGCAAAATCATGAATATACTTTACTATGTAGGATCTTACAGGTTAACTTTACGCTACAGCACTTTAACCAATGCGACAGCAACGCAAAGAAACGCGTTGTTGGCTAGTAATACTCACATTTGAAAACACCTGTCTCGCAGTTCTCCGCCATGCTCCTGTATGAACTTATCCTGTCCCGTGGGCTCATGGGATAGAGAAGTATCCCAAGTCTCTGTCGCTGGGTGCTTCACATTGGCGAATCACATGTTCGCACAATTGAACTTTCGCGTAGGTAGTACACAATATAACTATAATAATAATAACTTTATTTTTATATTGCGCCTTTAAAGGAGCTTCTCAAGGCACTTTACATAAAAACAGAATATTAAATACACATGAAATAGACAATATAAAAGTAAAACAATAAAACCATCAGAAAATATATGTTTTGAGATCATTTTTAAAAATACTTAAAGACTGAGCATCTCTAATATGGGAGGGAAGAGCATTCCACAGTCTCGGAGCACAGGAAGAGAAAGCCCTGTCACCAACAGTTGGCAGGCGTGTCTGTGGAACAGTATTCCCTTTACCAGTTTTAGCAGCAATTTACCAGTAAGTAGTAAGGTTCTTGTAAATAAGTGTAGAAGCCATGTGTTTGTTGGATTTTATTACCATTAGAATTACCATAGTTTAACTACAAACATAAACTATATCTAGTATAATGAAACTATGGTATTTTTAGTTGCTGTGGTTTTACTTAAGATTATTAATTGGAGTTTAGTTCCTATACATAGAAAATGGTAAATTTGTGTATACTGTGGCTTTACTACTTTCCTGTGGCTCAGTGGGAAGAGCATTGCGCTAACAACGCAAGGTTGTGGGTTGGATCCCAGGGGATTGCAAATACCTGTGTAAAATGTATAGGATAAAGCATTGTAAGTCGCTTTGGATAAAAGCGTCTGCCAAATGCCTAAATGTAAATGTAAATGTACTGCAAATACCATCCCTGCTCCAAAAAAAAAAAAAAATCAATTTTTAAATTAAATTCCTCTTTGTAGTGTGTTTTGGGTTTTATTCCAATAGGATTTACCATCCCACCAATAGAATTAGACAACAAGTGTCATGAACGTGGGTGGTGAATACTGTACAAGGACAGAGGACCCAGATGCGGACAGCAGGTAAGGGGTTAACAAGAGATTTAATAAAATATAAATACAAAACAAACACCCACGAGGGGGTAACATAACAAAACATGGCAACGGAACAAACTAAGGACTAACTTGACTAGATTAATAATAACACTTGACATTAAACTAGACTGCACAAAACACAGGAACTCACCACAGATGACACAAACAATGAACCAGGGGTCTGTACCATGAATGTTGCTGAACAAACTCAGGGTTACAGGATTAGTTTTGGGTTGACAGAACCAAACCAACGTGATCAAGTTTTGTTGGTACCATGAAGCAGCTCATGGAGTTTCTTTGTCAACTCGAGCTTTGATCCTGAAGCTAAGATTAGTTCACGCGCGCGCGCACATGAACGAGTGACGTCGGCATCACGAAACCAATCGCGGTCAACATGGATGGAGGGAGTTCGGTATGTTTCTTAGGAAATAATTATGCGCAAATATTAGTAACACACAAATGTATTTCAGCCACAGAGTAATACTGTTTCTGCGGTCTACACAAGAGAGAAGTGTTTCAGAAGCACTGCTGATTGAGCAACTATATATACACATATTAACTGTAGTATACTATAGTGAGGTAAATATTACAGTAATGTAATATGATGTATGTGTATAATGTGTGCGTGTGCCCCCACAGTGGATATCCTCCTTATATTAGTTATCATTTAGTTTATACCTTTATTAATGAGGATGAAGCACATGATGAAGAGAAACTATCTGTGCGCTCAGACAGAGTTAAAGAGATCAATGTACTGTAGACTTCTATTCAATGTGGCACACGTTTGAATGTGAGGATTATATTTGACGTTACCTGTGTCTCTGTTATTGTAGGACATTTCACACCTTCCCCAGAAACTGAAGCGTCTCCCTCCATAGGTTACAGAAGAAATGTGAACAAAGTACACTAGAGAAGCTGATTCTAAATAAAGATGCCAGCACGTGAACTTAGTGGTCAGCTGAAGTGGCAACCATAAATCTGACTGGACACCCATGACTTGTGGTGTTCCACAGGGCTCGATTCTTGCTCCGCTCCTCTTCAATTTGTACATGCTCCCACTTGGCCAAATAATGAAAAAGTACCAAATTGCCTACCACAGCTATGCAGACGATACTCAGATCTACCCATAGCCCTCTCACCCAATGACTACAGGCCTATTGACTCTCTTTGCCAATGCATTGATGAAATTAACAGCTGGACGTGTCAAAACTTCCTTCAGTTAAATAAAAACAAAACTGAAGTCATTGTTTTTGGTAACAAGGATGAAACTAACAAGGTAAACACATACGTTGACTTAAGAGGTCTAAAGACACAAAGTAAGGTAAAAAATCTTGGGGTCATTTTGGAGTCTGACCTTAGTTTCAGCAGTCATGTCAAAGCAATAAGCAAATCAGCGTACTACCATCTCAGAAACATAGCCAGAATCAGATGTTTTGTCTCAAGCCAAGATTTAGAGAAACTAGTCCATGCTTTCATCACCAGCAGGGTGGATTACTGTCATGGACTCCTTACAGGTCTTCCCAAAAAGACCATCAGACATCTGCAGCTCATACAGAACGCTGCTGCCAGGATTCTGACCAGAACCAAAAAATCTGAGCATATCACTCCAATCCTCAGGTCCTTACACTGGTTACCAGTCACTTTTAGAATCAACTTCAAAGTATTATTAATTGTCTATAAATCACTTAATGGTCAAGGACCTAAATACATCTCAGATATGCTCATTGAATATAAACCAAACAGACTTCTGAGATCATCAGGATCAAATCAGTTAGAGATAACAAGGGTTCACTCAAAACATGGCGAGTCAGCGTTTAGTCATTACGCCCCGTAGCTGGAATCTGCTTCCAGAAGACATCAGACGTTCACCAACAGTAGCTACTTTTAAATCCAGATTAAAAACACACTTGTGTAGCTGTGCATTCACAACCTGAGCACTGTGCTGGTTTACATCAACTGCACTTTTATTTCTAATTTATTTTTATTCTGCTCCTTTTTATATATACACTCACATTTTTAATCAATTTTATTGCTGTTTTATTGTTTCTTAAAATCTGAAGTATTTGTGATCTTAAATCATTTGCATTTTAAAGATACGTCTTATTTCTTTCTGTCAATCATTTTATGTTAAGCAGTTTGAATTGCTCTGTGTATGAAATGTGCTATATAAATAAACTTGCCTTGCCTTGCCTTGATAATAGTAAGGAGATAGAAACCACATAGACAGTACTTCACTTCCACATGCCAATCTGCCCGCCGGCCACGCTAGCTCCTCTTCTCTCACACAGTCGAGACACGATGAAGCTCTGATATAATAGGGCCATGCTCCTGTCGGCCTCTCGCTTTCACATCGCCAGGGAAAACACAGCAGAAGGGAGTATTCTCATTCGTGGGGGCATCCTATCACATCCATTTTCGTTTTCTCCTAGATCCTTATTCACAGCATTTATTCCTCTTCATATAAATGCCTTTTACCCTTCTTGAACTCACTCTTCTTGTGTCCACTCACTAAACTGCTGCCTCCTCCTCAAAACGCCGCTGCTCGAGTTCTTACACGTACAAAAAAGTATGAGCATATAACCCCGGTTCTGTCAACTGTCAACCTTGCACTGGTTACCTATAAAGCATCGCATTAACTTTAAGATCTTGCTTATTACCTATAAAGCCCTACATGGTCTAGCGCCGCAGTATTTGAATGAACTTCTATTGTATTACAATCCTCCACGTGCATTTACGCTCTCAGGCGTCCTGTCAGTTGGTAATACCTAGAATTTCAAAATCAAGTGCAGGTGGTAGATCCTTTTCTTATCTAGCGCCTAAACTTTGGAATATTCTTCCCTGCACTGTCCGGGAGGCAGACACACTCTGTCAGTTTAAATCTAGACTAAAGACGCATCTTTTTAATCTTGCATACACTACACTTCCATAATACTAATCCTCAGAGGATTTAGGCTGCATTATTTAGATCAACCGGAACCAGGAACACATCCAACAACAAATGCTGTACCTGTTGCATCAAAGAGTGCAGAACAGTACTCTACTCTCAGCCAGTCTTGTCTCTTTGTTCCAAGGTTACCGCAGGACCTGACAAGAGCTGAGATGATAGAGCTGGATGAAGGACGCGGCAACTTGACACGATTTTTCTACAACACTTCAAATGCTATTAGATTGTTAGTGATAATCTTAAATCTATAATTTACCTTATTAGTAAGTTTATTTATTTTTTATGTAGCCTTGTTGTGCAAGCACTGTTGAGCTTGTGCAGAGGCAGCAGCTTTTGCAGGAGGGGAACTGGAATCCCCTGGTTGGGCCTGGGTTCTCCTGAGGTTTTTTTTCTCGATTGGTGTTTTGGGTTCCTCGCCACCGTTTGCATATTGTTTTGCACTATTTGCACTAATTCTTCTAGATGTTTTCTAGAATGAAACACCTTTGAGTTTCAGTGCGAGCAATTTTTCTCAAAGGAAACAGTGAAATGCATGTGAAGTAAACTCTTGGAGCAGCTTGGAGATGTTCATGTGTTTACGTCTTTATACAGTGTAGTTAGACACAGACACTGAAAACTCCATGAGCATCACGCATGTAGTTACACATCCGCGTTATTATGTTTTTACCTCTGGATAATGCGAATCCTTCTCCGTTCCACATTGTGGGAATTATAGAGCCCAACCTTTTAAGAAACATCTTGATAGACTGGGATACAGCAATTCTCTGAGTTCCTTACACCTTTTTATGACATATCTGATTTTTGCCGCAACATTTTCAATCATTCATTCTCCTGCTCTATAACTTGTCGCCTCAACTCTGATTGGATTTGTTCACAAGCTAGCTGTCGAACTTTCAGACTAAACCATAACCATTTTTTGGGAGGGGGATTCACAATTATTAAAAAAAAACTTTTTGCCAAATTGCATGCTTTCGTGGATTTCTTTAAAATCTCACATATACAATTCATTTATTTAAATTATTTACAAAACAGGTGACTTTATAGTATAACTGTTGGGTTTTGTGGGTCCCCTGGGCAGTGGGGGCCCCTAGAATTGTCACAACTTTTCACCCCACTAGCAACGGCCCTGAGTGCACATATGCAAAAATCCATGGCAACGTTCATATTTATAAAATGTTTCTTGACGTATAAAAGTTCTTCTCAGTACGTCTGAGCAGACGTACACACTTTTGCTTGTCCGAGTGCTGCGGGTTTTTGTAAATATGTGCTTTTTTGCCGCTCATAAAGGATTTTGACAGATAGTTCACACGAAAATGAAAATGATATCCTCATATACTCCCCTTCGAGTTGTTCCAAATCTGTATAAATGTCTTTATTCTGATGAACACAGAGAAATATATTTGAAAGAATGCTTGTAACCAAACAGATTTTCCCCCCCAGTGACTGCCATAGTTTATTCTTGAGAAGGTAGTTGCAGCACAACTACAGTCTCATTTGGAGAAAAATTATCTTTATGAGCCGTTTCAATCGGGCTTCCGCCCCTCTCATAGCAATGAGACAGCATGTGTTTAATGATCTCTCCTGGTTTCTGACTCAGCTGTCTACAGTATCCTCATGCTACTTAATTTAAGTGCAGCATTTGATACTGTCTGCCACTCTGTACTCATTTCTCGACTATCTGAAATTGGTATCACTGGTGCTGCTCTTTAGTGGCTAATTTCATATCTAACGAATGGGCAGAGTTTCGTAAGGATTGATAAGAATAGATCTCATACAGCTACTCTCTCTCGTGGTGTCTCACAGGGTTCGGTTCTTGGTCCACTCTTATTACTCTTATTTATGTGCATCCATTGGGTCAGCTTATTGTTGCATAGTTATGCTGATGATATTCAAATTTACTTTACAGTTAAACCTAACTCTGTAAGCCTCCCCTCTATATTGTCTACTGTCTTCAAGAACTTAAAACCTGGATGTCTGCCAACTTTTTGCAATTGAATGCTGATAAAACAGTAATCATGATGGTCGGCCCTGTCACGATCTGGTGGGGGAGAACCCAAATGCAGGCAGTCGTATACAAAAACGAGACTTTAATAATAAGGAAAAACAAAACCCACGATGGGGAAAACTGAACGAACGTACAAAAACAAAGACTTCCCACGAGGGGGCTTAAAACAAAAGATAAGACCTGTTATAAAAAGGCACTAAAAGCCTCAAAAACCGAGCACCTCCGTAACCTCATAGAAACTAATCAAAACAATCCAAGGTTTTTATTTAGTACAATTGCTAAACTAACAAACAAACAGACTTCTCCTGACCTGGCTATTCCGCCACACCTTGGTAGCAATGAATTCATGACATTTTTTACAGAAAAAATCGAAAAAATACGAGACGACGTAGTTAAAATCCAACCTCCAAGTGTGTCTGATGAATTAGTATCAACCATCACCCAAAAAGAAAAGCTAAAAAAAAAAAAGTAGTGTCCACTCAGTTGTGCTCTTTCCTACAAAATAATGACATGCACGAAAAATTTCAGTCTGGCTTTAGACCGCATCATAGCACCGAAACTGCGCTCGTTAAAATTACAAACGATCTACTTATGGCATCTGATAAAGGTAACATCTCACTCCTAGTCCTGCTTAGTGCTGCGTTCAATACTGTAGACCATAAAATACTTTTAGATCGTTTACAAAATTATACCGGTATTCAGGGATCTTGCTTATCTGACAGATATCAATATGTCCATTTAAATGGGGAATCGTTTAATCTAACGCAAGTAAACTATGGATTACCTCAGGGATCGGTTTTAGGACCCTTGCTTTTCTCCATATACATGCTGCCCCTGGGCAACATTATTAGAAAACATGGAATTAGCTTCCACTGTTATGCAGATGATACTCAGCTATATATCTCTTCAAGACCAGATGATTCCTTCAAGCTATCCAAACTGGCAGAGTGCATCAAAGATATGAAACATTGGATGACTAGTAATTTCCTTCTTTTAAACTCTAACAAAACAGAAATATTACTTATAGCACCAAAGACTCGTAAACAGAATATATCAGATTATAACCTACAAATCGAAGGCTGCACTGTTACTCCGACAAATACAGTTAAAGACCTAGGCGTTATATTAGACAGCAACCTGTCATTTAAATATCTCAAATGTCACAAAAACAGCCTTCTTCCACCTTCGAAATGTTGCCAAATTACGAAATGTTTTATGTGTTGCTGACGCAGAAACTCTTATTCATGCATTTGTGACCTCAAGACTTGACTACTGTAATGCTCTTCTTAGTGGTTGTCCTGCATCTTCAATAAACAAACTACAGTTAGTCCAAAATGCAGCCGCCAGAGTCCTAACCAGGTCAAGAAAATACGATCATATTACCCCAATTTTATCATCTCTTCACTGGTTGCCCATTAGGTATCGTATTGATTTTAAAATTCTTTTAATTACTTATAAAGCCTTAAAGGGTTTAGCCCCTACTTACTTAACAGAGCTTCTATCACATTACAACCCATCACGCTCTCTAAGATCGCAAAACAGGACTTTTGATAACACCTAGAATAACTAAATCTACAAAAGGGGGTCGAGCTTTCTCATACGTAGCACCTAAACTCTGGAATAGCCTTCCCGATACTATTCGAGGGTCAGACACACTCTCCCAATTTAAATCTAGATTAAAGACACATCTTTTCACCCAAGCTTTCACTAATGCATAGTAAATGAACAGCAGCTACGCTAATTATTTTCTTTGCCTTCGCCTCGGGATGCCCATCTCGAGGTAGGGAAAGCTCTGCCAGGCCCAGATGGACATCATATGCCCATCCCGACTTAGAGACTACGCCAGCTGCGGACTGACTGACCATCCCAGCTCCATCTAAGGCAACTCCATTTCCACCAAGAGAAAGGCGACCATCCCAGCTAAGACCATTCTATCCCCAACCGAGAGCAAAGATGGAATACTTGTCACATTAATGCTAAAAGTTACAATGCTTGGTATTAAATGCTAAACTACATCACATGTCAGCAGTTTGAAGTTATAGCTGAGTTCAGTGGCCCTGATTGGGGGTTGCTGGGCTGATGTTCGTAGGGGGTGGGGGGGGGGGGCTCGTTGGTTGTGGTTGGGGGGATTCTATTTTGTTGGGGCTGTGTGGGTCTGGATGGTCTTGCTTTGTGGTCGATGTCAGACAGCAGAGGAATAATGTTCCAATATGCCATTACTATTTTCTCTGGTTGTTCCTCTGTTTTTCTGGTGTCGATCGCGGAGTGGGACCGGGCTGGACGTGCATGGTTTCGGCGAGTGGGATTGCCTGGGTCGCGGGCGGTGGGCTCTCCCCCCCTTCCTCGGGGATGTTGCTCGGTGACTTGGTCGGGGTCACTGAGAGCAGCTATGACACGTCAGAGGGGATCTGGCCCTCCCGGCTGAGCCTGGTTTCTCCCGAGGTTTTTTTCTCCATCAATCAATAAGGGAGTTTTGGTTCCTCGCCACAGCAGGGCAGTGTTGGCTTGCTCACCGGGAGACTGCATCTATTTATCTATTTATTAATTTATTAGATATTATCTATTAGAATGATCTTGCTTGTTCTATAAACACTATGCACTGTGCTGTGTTTTACCTCTGTGTTTTCTTATTTTGCTTCTGTAAAGCTGCTTTGGAACAATGCACATTGTGAAAAAGCGCTATATATAAAATAAACTTGAATTGAATAAGAAACTGTTAACTGCAAAAACTAGGACACGACTTACTACAAAAAACATCCAACAAGGGGCAAGGTAATCCACTTAGCAAGGAGGTACAATGAGGCGAGGCAAGACTAAACAGACACGGAGGCATAGGAACAACGTAACACCACATACAATGAACGAGCACAGGACAATGAAACATGAGAAATATGGGAGACAGACAAAGGATAATTAACAAGGGTCAGGTGTGGGTAATGAAACACTCAGGGAAGGTTAACGAGGAAACGAGATGGCGGGAACAAAAACGCAGACCGGAGAGAGAGTATGGCAAGTCGATAAGGACAAAACATCTCTCTCTCACATAAAACACAAGGCTTCGTCATGGATCCGCCTCAAGACCAAGAATAGACATGACATGAAGGCAGACCCATGACACGGCCCTAACTCAAAGTACCTGTCCCACCCTGACTTTTTCATTGATATTGATGGTGTCCAGCTAAGGCCCTCAAAATCGGTGGGTAATTTGGGAGAACTGTTTGACCCAATGTTACGTTTTGATTCACGTATCAGTCAGACTGTTAAAGCATTTTTCCCTTTAACTGCGTAATATTGCTCGTATACTCCCTCTCTCAGTCTTCATGATACTGAAACTGTAGTCCAAAGCTTTTATTACCTCCAGACTGGATTACTGCAACTCCTTATTATGTGGCTTGCCTGCCAAAGTAATTGATTGTCTTCAAACGGTACAGAAATCTGCTGCTCGAGTACTTACATTTAACAAAAAACTAAAATCGTCATAAATTACGTCCATCCTTCATCAACTTCACTGGCTTCCTGTGGCAATCGTATTCAGTTTAAAGTAATAATTTTAGTGTACATGGCCTGTCATGGCCTTGCACCTCAGTACCTTGTCTAGTTATTGCCACCATATGCTTCTGTCAGGACTCTCCAATCTAGCAACGACAGCTTGCTTGTTGTGCCTAGTTACAGGCTCTCTAGTGGGCGGTAGGGCGTTCTGTATTTTAGGCCCGAAATTATAGGCCCCATAATCTTCGTGCTGTCCCTACTCTCCAGACCTTCAAGTCTCAATTTAAAACTCATCTATTCACTACTTTCTCAAACTTAGATTTTTCGGAACTTCAACCTTATAGGTTAAACTACCATTTTTTATGTAATCGTACTTCTTTATCTATTTGTGCTATCTATTGTCTGTTGATTATTTGTTGAAATTTGCTTGACCCTGTTTGTATGAATGTTACCTGTTTTTGTGATCTGTTGTTGTCAATTATCTATAGATAGGATTTCCTTTTTGTGAAGCGTCCTTGGGGTCTTGAAAGGCGCTGTAAAATATATTATATATAATTATTATAAAACATATTATTATAATTATTATAGTAGGAATTACTTATTTTTCTGTTCTATTGAAGACAGAAGAAGATATTTTGAGGACAGCAAACAGTTCTGGGGCACTTTTGACTACCATTGTCATTTTTCCTTTCATGGTAGTCAATGGTGGCCAAGAACTGTTTGGTTACAAACATTCGACCAAATATCTTTCTCTGTGTTCATCAGAACAAAGACATGTATACAGGTTTGAAACAACTCGAATGTGAGGAATTCATGACGGAATATTCATTTTTGGGTGAACTATCTTTTTAAAATCTCTGTTAGCTTTGTTAAGAACGAATCTTATTAGATATACACAAATTAATACCCTGCTACTTAACAAAAAACATATTGTTCAAGTCGCTTTATTACCTTTGTTAGGAATGTATTTACAGTGTTTGTGTAGCTCAGCTGGTAGAATATTGCAAGAGCAGCACATAATGTTGTGGGTTGAAACCCATGGAGTACACATACGTACTCCGATTAAACCATACACCTCAATGCTTTGAAATATCTAGTGCAGTGCATTCATTGAGCTTGATGAGATATATGCCAATTACACCCACAGTCGGGTAATAACACATTTAACGGTGCTAACCACACACGCACTATGATGTTATGAAGCGTTCCCAACCACGATATGCTAATGGCGCATTTTAACCCTATTAACCTAAGATCATGTAATACCGACTGCTAGGGTTGCAGTCAAACGATACATTGATCCTGCAGGTCTCCGCAAGCACAGGAAGGAAAATAACTGCGTGTTTGAATGTTGAATGAGAAGTAAGTGAGGCAGTCATATGGAACTAATGTCTGTTGAGCGATGTGTACATGCAGTAATTGAATTTCAATGAGACAAAACTTTTAGTTTAAGTTTTCCTGTGGCTCAGTGGTTAGAACATGGCGTAAGCAACGCCAAGGTCATGTGTTAGATCCCAGGATTGCATATACTTAAAAAATTTGAAATAAATGCAATGTAAGTCGCTTTTGTATAAAAGTGTCTACCAAATGCATAAATGTACAGGCCCTTTAGTACAAAACATCTGGAAGATGAAGACAGTATGAGGATGTGAAACCCTCACCCAACAGGTTTCATATGGCAATTTTAATAAATAATAAATACAAATGTAATAAATACATTTAATTTGTATTACAGCAATAAATAATACATACTGTGGGAATATGACCAGGAAAGCAGGAGACAATGCTTGTAGTTCTATAAGAACATTTTTATTATAAGTTGACCTACACATTAGCTGACCCTCCTCGCGGAGGGCCACAACTGACCAAAAACACAGAGAGAAAGCCTTTTCCACCCAGAGGATCAAACCCATTTAAATACATGGAGGACAATTGGAATTCATACACATAAGCAACTAAATAACCCTAATTAACACACAAGTTCAAAGTAAATTATTTTGCATCAAAATCAATAAAACCGGTAACACTTTACAATAAGGTGCTATTTGTTGACAGTAGTATATGCATTAGCTAACATTAGCTAGCAATGAACAATTTAGTTTTTCAGTATTCATTAAAGCCTGTTTATGTGAGTTCATGTCAATGCAGTTATTCATGTTAATTAATGGTGCATTAACTAATGTTAACAGTGACAACGTTTGATTTTAATAATGTATTAGAAAATGCTGAAATTAACATGAACTAACATTAATAAATGCTATATTAGTATTGTTAATTGTTAGTTCATTTTAGCTAATGCATTAACAAATAGCACCTTATTGTGAGGTGTTACCATAAAACCAATACACAAACCAAAAACAAGAACAAACATTTAGATAAAACATAACAATAACCCCCCTACAACAGAATAAATGAACCAAGCCTTCACACCCATAATCATCGGAGAAAGAATAAACAGGGAAACAGGAAGGCCGCACACCCTCTCAAACCCCTCTGTGGAACCATGCTACAGCCATGAACCCAGAGACAAAAGGTATGAGAATAAATATAACTTCTAAATAAAGTAAAGAAATGAAAATGACTGTCTTTCTTTCAATCTAGAAAAATAACAGACTACAAAAATAACAGAAAACATTTCCAAAAAATTAACAACCAAACATATAAACAGAAGAATATAAACTTCACCCACAAATTACTGAGGGTTGAAATCTTCACACATACATAGAACAATATGATAAAAACAATTATTGTATCAAAAGACCACTACTCTTCATCCCGACTCTTGCCCTCGTTTTATTTTGGCAAAGGCATTTGTGATAAATACTGTATATTTTCCTACCCTCCACTATTCTGAAATAGCTATTATTAGAGTGGATCTCTAAAGAGAAATGTGGTTTTGGTAATGAGGCTAAATGCTTTTAAACAGTAGCAGCCCCTGACAATAAATGTAGGTGTCAAACCTAAGGATACTATGATTACATTTATATTTACATTTAGTCATTTAGCAGACGCTTTAATCCGACTTACAAGCGACTTACAAAGAGTTTAGGAGCAATAAGCGATATGTCATACAGGAGCCATAATACAGTAGGTGCCAATACAAAGTTACTGGTTTCAACAAAAGCTAGACCACTACCTGTTGAGAGAAAGGTTGTTTTTATAGATTTTTTGTGGAAAGCGGGCAGCAGTAATCAGGGAAAGAGGAAGCCTGGAGTCTGATCTAACATCTCATGTTGTGTTCGATTAACTGTGATTAACTGTGAAGTCTAAGTTTCAAATGACTTAACACCTGCATCCTTGTGTAATTCAGCCTGAAGGTGGCGCTGTAATGTTGATTGTCAGGCTCAATAATCATAGAACACTGTTTTAGAATACACATTATTATGTGTGTCAATGACATGAAAAGACTTGCTTACTTCCTTTTCAAATAACTTCATACAATTATGAAATGTGTAACTTGATTCTATAAAACATATTTTGTTTAGTAATTAATATTAGTTTATGTCCTTACAAATGAACAGATTAAGACATCTATTAAAAATGCTTTTTTAGGCTTCATAAAATCAACAGACGGAGAGCCCATGTCCACCGCGAGTGACCAGCTAACGCGAGAACGAGCGACAGAGCTGATCACCGCCCCGGAGCCTGAGTTCGCATCTGACCAGGTGCATGAGCTAGGAACACCGTGTATCACGTGGGAGTCCTCGTGGAGATCGATGGAACAGATTAAAAAAATGCCTTTTTCACCTCTCAAGACTGATGTGCCTAAACTCAGATTAACTAAGCCTATGACTAATCCGTTTGAAAAAGAAAAAAAAACACATCCTAAATGAAAGAAAACATGTCGACAAAATGATTGAATCCAATATTTGGATCATCACAAGTGTAACAAGGTTAGGGAAAATATCATAAAAGGCAACAAAAAAGGCATTTTGTTGTGAGAGGTTCTTATAGTCTTTGTTAACAAAATTACTAACTTTCAATCCAATCCAATAAAATGAACTAGAATTTTTGGGTTAATATTTTTTCGAACACAACATGAGGGTTGCGGTTTTCATGCATAGGAAGTGTCAGAAAAGCAGTGATGATGTCAGGATTTTTATGTAAAGCACATGAGATGTTAGATCAGACTCCAGGGTTCCTCTTTCCCTGATTACTGCTGCCTGCTTTCCACAAAGATGTCTCCTTTGACATATTTAGATTGTCCTATGGCCTTAAAAAGGAGGAAGTTTAGTATTTAAATTTAAAGAACGTCCGATGTCATTGCATTTGGTAAAATATCTTACAATATTGACACACAAGTAAAGGTATATGTAACAAGTTCAAGGAATAGGAAGGAGGCGGGAACCGGCAAACATTGAATCAACTTTAATGAAATAAACAATCAACTAAACGAAAGTAAAAGGATCGACAGCTCCCTCACGGTCGACTGCCGGCCACCCAAACATAATAACATAACATATAATCCAGGCGTGGTTCTCTCTTGTCCTTCATTGTTGTCACTCCTCCTTTTATGCTTCCGCAGCTCCTCCGTGAGAGATGCCAGACCGGTGCAACGCACACCGGCCTAGCGCGGTTCCCTCACGGCCCTCATCTCGCTCTCCTTGTCACAGTATACTATATGTATCCACTACTATATCATAGTTTCTCATATTACCTGTAAACACGTTGACATGTAATGTTATGTCTTTGAATAGCGCACATTATTATATTATTTTCCTTCTGTGTTTTGGTTTGAATGTCTGTTTTCAATAAAATGTGACTAAAACACAACCTGCACAGCATTCACCTGAATAAGCTTTGTGCTTTATTGTGAATAAGTCATGGCTACAAGGCTCATTATTAGGCAACACGCAAATTGGAGCAACCCTGTCAGCCGTGACTTATTCACAATAAAGGACTAGTTTCAAGTACCTTATTGCTTTTATAAAAAGGTTGCCACACAATACATATTAATATTAAACCCAAAAAATATGTATCAATGCTGCTACAGTTGAAGTCAAAAGTTTACATACCCCTTGCAGAATCTGGAAAATGCTAAAAGTTTTGGGAAAAATGAGAGGACATTTTAAAATGAAGGTTTATTTTTAAATATAGTCCTGTCCTGACCAAGTTACTTTACGAAAGGATTGTCAACATGAAGTTCACACCAAAGAATAATAACAGAATTTCTAAATATAGCCCAGGTCAAAAGTTGTATTAATACTGTATGATGTTACCTGCATTTTTATGTTTTGTCATATTTGTTTAAGAGTTTCTATTGTTGTCCTGAGTCATTAGACTGTCCACTGATCTTCAGAAAAATCACCAGGTCCTCCACAATCTTTGCTTTTTCAGCATTTCTGTATATTTGACTCTGTTTACATTGAGGACGATCAACACTGAGACTCATACACAACATTTACAATCGATCAGTGATGATCATGAAGGCAACACCATTCATTTAATATCATGTGTGTGTAAACCTCTGTAAATGTCTTTTTGGTGCAAGTTGTAATTTTGTTGTTAATTTATCTTTTTTTTCCATTAAGTAATGTGTTCGACTTCATGTGGCGCTGCGCAGACCGATCTGCGGCTGACTTGAAGCAGTCATGCCGGTTAGAAATTTTGTCCGACTTGAACCGGTGGCGACGCCACGTGACTTTCACGTGTGACATCAAAGTACTGAAAGAGCATTTCGAGAACAGCCGGCTAGCTCAGCCAGCGCAGCATCTCAGGAGCGGCTGCACCAGGCTGTGATGACGACACAGGTTTTCATGATTGGCTAGATACACCGCATGAAAACGATCACGTGCGTTTCGGCTTTATTCTAACACCTCCAGTTGAACTAATACTTATTCATTCATGTTGTTAAGACAGCTAAAACTCAGTTCGTACAATGATAATATGTTATTTGTGCCATTTAATTAAATAAAAATGAAACGAATACTGATTCAACTCCGTAGGTCATTGAATAATATATGTTCACCATGATTTTTAGGCACACAGTGTTTAGCAGCACACAACATACGCAATATGAAGGGTTTACGGTTGCTGATTTTTTATTGAAACGTTTGTTTAGTTGACAAATCCACTCCAGGTGGCCGACTTGACTGCTCCTTTTTTAACTCCTCCCTCCTAATCTCGCCGATCGGTTGCGCAGCCCCCCCATGAGGTCGAACACACCTTTGGTCTCCTTCTGCCACTCAGCTGCTGACATCAGCTTTAGAATTAAATGTTTTTATATTTATTAATATCACTTTAAATGGAACATTCTGCTTAATGAATTCATTATTTCATATAGAAATGTAGTCTGTATAATATTTGACCTGTGTTTCTCTCTCCTTTATCTTAATTGTGTGCTTCTCTGTGTTAACCACGCTGTGAATGTGTGGGTGCCTGTGTGTGTATTTTGTGTTGTGTGTCTGTGTGTGTGTATGAACCTGCGTGTGCGTGTCTGTGTTATGTGTGTGTTCACTTTTTTGTTTTTACTTTAAATGTTTTGCTAATTGTCAACATGCTTCATGTAAAGCTGCTTTGTAACAATGAAAATGGCAAAAAGCGTTATATAAATAAAGTTGGGTTCAGTCGATGTAATCTTTTGACTTCAACTGCATGTAAACGTCTGCCCTTTTTGTTGGCTCAGACAATATGTGAAATGCTCAATGACAATACCACAAGCGTGGAAAAAAAGAATGCTGGTTTCGATGGCAGTGCAGCTTGACAACTTCTGCTTTCATCTGCTGCAGAACGATTTGACTGCACATCTGTGTGTTTCCTGTTGTGAACAGAGAAACGCTGAAACATCCTCTTTACTGTAATGCTACAGATATACTGGAAGTGCTTCACGTGTTTGAGATGGCATGAACTCTTGTGAGGATTTAGAGTTTACAGTTTACAAAAAGTTTATAAAAAAAGAATAACAAAAATAAAAACGTTTTAATGCAAAAACATCTATACAACATATCTAAAAAATATATCGTACATTAATCATAAAACATTTGAAATATTTTTCAAAACAACTGGCACCTTGTTCTTCATGTTAAAACAGTCATCACATAAATATTTCCACAAATAAATTCCTTCATACAGTCATGACAAACAGCTTTATGTTCTTCATCCATTTGAGAAACGCCAGCTCTCTGGAAGTTTAGCGTCACTGCCGTCTGTCAGGTCACATCTCTGTCAAAAACATCAGTTCAAGGGAGTGAGGTTACATGTTGAGAGCTGAGAGGGAGCTGTGTTAAAGCACTGACATAAGCATTATATCATCCCCTGAATATTTGTCAAAAATCATCTTTAGAAACGTGTTTGACAGGTTAAACTGCTAGCTGGTGTGGGGTTGAGGTGACAGCAGGTGGTGTTGGTGTGTTTAAGGGTGTAGGAGAGTTTTGCCAAACGCCACATTTCCAACAATCTAGCTAACTGTAACTTCTATAGTTTCTTAGTTACATTAATTACAAACCAAAAACTATGTAGCTAATAACAGTAACTTTGCTTTTAATACTTAAAACACACATAATGTTTCTGGCTAGAGATTTGCATTTTAATCATTAAGGTATCAAATGTTGGTCATGTGATTCCACACCCGTAAGCTCTCGGTCCAGTTTTTCAATGAAGCTCTGCAGGTCACTCGTGTCTGTGGCCATCCCTGCGCAGAGAGAGAGAGAGAGAGAGAGAGAGAGAGAGAGAGAGAGAGAGAGAGAGAGAGAGAGAGATAGAGGGTAGATGTTAGCGGGCAGGAAAGCTCTGTGGAAATGCATCTGTGTGCTGTGGAACATTCCAACCAGGAGAAATGTGACCCTCCTTTCAAGATGACATGAAGTGAGACAGTAGAGGGAGGAAATAAATAATTCCCTACACAAAACAAAAAGCCACCTAGAGTATTCATCGGACTGAATGAAATCTACCAGTCATAGTCGTACATACTGATAACAGGGAAGCTCAGAATGACTCAACGGTGTTTGCTTTGACGTGTACAGAAGTACACAGTGATAAAACTAATATGATCGTGCATCACCCTCTATTCTGCAACACCTTCTTATCATACATTCATACACACAGCCAAACATGAAGCATCAGAGCCATCACATCCATTTTGCATTAAATCCATCCGTTAAAGCCATTTGGCCTTGTTTTAGTAAATATGTTTGTGTGTTCAGACCTTTCGGGGCTTTGGTCATGCCTGTGATGTTGAGCTCCTCTTCACTAGCATTCAAACTGTTGACCAGTGAGGTCTCACTACCTGTAAAAGACGCACACAGTGATCACAAGAACAACATATGCTGTATGGAAGGTCATATAGCAATTCTGGGTCCAAACGCTCTATCAGATGACAAACAACACAAAATGCTGATAGAATACACACACACACAGTATATAATAGTAACAATATATAACAACATTTTCATAACTGTTAAACAAACAAAGTGCATTTACTGTAATCCGAATCTTCTGAATCACTCAGTCCTGTGGGTTTCTTCACAAACATGTGTTGATTGACGTGAGATGTGCTCAACTCCTTCACGACATCATTAAACTCTTGCAATAAATCTCCCAACTCCACATCCAGCTCTGATAGAAAAACAAATCCATTTATTGAACACAGCTACACGGAGAGACATCAGAATTCATAGAAAAGTCTTTACCTGAATGACTTGGTGTTGCCATTCTGTACGGTTGCTGTACAACACGATGCTCAAATGAATGCGATGCGACCTCATATACGTTTTATTGACTCCACCCTTCATATCGCGCGTCGACAAATGATCTCAGTTTGGTTTCTGTGGTTACAAGATGTCACGGGCTTCTCCAGTTATTTCCTTATGACTGAATGTGTTTTTAAGCAATAACTGATTTTGAACTATTATTTCCACAACAACTTTATTAACAAAAACTAACTACTGTGTTTTGGTACGACAAGCATTGGTATTTTGTTCTGTAAACAACACCATGACTGAGAACTTGTTTACAACACTGAGAAGATCATTCCAGACTGAGGAAATCACCTCTCACATCCAAGCCATCATCTCTTCAGACTGCTGCGTCTGGTCTGCGCTACAGAGCACTGAGCACCAAAATAACCAGACACAAAACAGCTTCTTCCCTCAGGCCCTTACCTCTTGAACACTTAAATGTTTTTTACCCACCGTGCGATTAATAACTTTTATATCCTCCAGATCTATTTTTTATTCAACTTTTTCTGTAAATTATATTTCATTCTGCTGTATATAGCACATACCTTGTACTACAATAGTCTATTCTTATTTTTTCTTGTACATATTTACATACACACATAGCTTTACTCTCTATATCTTTATCTTATGTTTATTGTATTGTATTTCTTAATTTTTTATACCCATTGGCCCTTATTTAAATCATACAAAAATTCAATTGTGTTATGGTCTCATGAGGCTCCGCCCCCAACACATTCCGCTCGAGCCCTTCCCATAGCGCACACACCTCAGCATGTTCTCGAAGAATGGAAAGTTCAACAGCACCACACTAAGAACTTTACCGCTACACCACTGGTCAGTGTTTACTCTCTATGTTTCTGAACACATTACACCAATAAATACAGAAATTTAACCTCCCAGGTGACGCTGATCCCAGAACGGCGCCACGTCACATTCCCCCCCCCAAGCGTCGACCTGGTATCCGGGCAGCTCCTGTAGGCGCCTCGGGAAGATAATAGGGATGGGAGGGAAAATGCGTCTGACAGCCCGACCCATACTCACGGGCAAACGGACTGCACGACCCGCGGGAAGACGGACTGGATCGCCGGCTGGCACACAAACGGGACTCCCAGCTAGGCAGCGCTCTCGGACGGCTGGCCAGCGTCCTCTGTCGGCCTGGTAGCCTTCTCCGGGGCTGAGCCATCCTCTCCGGCAGCTGGGCAGTGCTCTCTGGCGTCTGGGCAGCGATCTCGGGGGGGCTATGCAGCACTCTCGGGCGGCTGGGTAGCACGGTCGGGTCACTGGACAGCGGTCTCTGGCGGCTGGGCCGCGCTCTTGGTCGGCTAGGCAGTGCTCTCGGTCGGCTGTGCAGCGTTTTCTGCCGGCTGGGATGGTCCTCCGGCTTGGAGCCATCGATCTCTCTCTTTCCTTCTCTTCTTCTTCGTCCTCTGGCTCCTCCCTCTTGGAGCAAAACGTGCTCTCCGCTGCTCCGTGCTTTTTCCATCGGGTCCTCCGTGTTGCTGTCGCTGGCCTCTCTCTCGCTCTCTCTGTGGTAGAGAAGTCACAGCGTTTGGCTCGTTCGAACCTGGACCTTGAGTGCTGGGAGCACGCGGCTCTTATGGCCGGCAGCTAATCGGCCGTTTCCCAGGTGACGCTGATCCCAATCCTGCAGAAAATATTTGTAATCTCAGTGAGTTTCTTCTGGTTAAATAAAGATTATATATTAGTTTTGACAGCTATTGTATGACATGTGACATTTTTATATCATCAAACGGGATGCGCTGTATAAATAGTTCTTGACAATCACAGTATGTTACCTCTGCTACACACATTTGGCCATGCCCTTGCATGTAACTGTGATTTAGCTTCATTACACCTTCCTCAGGGACAGAACCTTGAGTCTTCCTCAGACAGAACCTTGAGTCTTTTACACATTCATGTAGAGTGCAGTCTTTTGCACTGAAAGGACACTTAATCTATAACACCATCACCACACCATCTGGTGATCCATCGATCCATGGCACCTCTGGGTTACTTATAAGTCCAGATGCTGCAACGTGGAGGTCCTGCATCGCCCTGAGGTACATCTCTCTGGCAGTGTCCTCATTTTTTAGAATCTGATTAAAACAACACAAAAGATAGACATTTAATAAAACATATGTTGGAGTACAATTCCTAGCTTTAAATCATTCCTATACTTACATTAAGACATATTGAAGGTTATTGAACTATTAAAATAGCTATAATTATCACAAATACCTGCCCTGGTGTGTGATGCAGATTCTCAAAGGTCTCGGCACCCTCCTCCAGCAGTGCGGGCAAATCCATTTCAAGCCTGGGGCTTGCATAAAGAGTGGTCAGAGGTGTTAGCAGATCCAGTAGTAGAGTCTTGGGCATGTATCTGAAGGAATGGCCTTCGATGACTCACAGTATTGTACAGGTACATTGCACAGTACAGGAACACTGTCTGTTCCTCCAGCACCACTATCCATGGACATGTTGCTTTTGTGTTCAGAGCCTAGGAATGATTGACCTGTTATGTGAAAAATTTAATATCTTGAATAATTGCTTTATCTTGTCAAATGTATTAGCTTATGAACCTGTTCAAATATCTAACGATATGACAATTTAAATTGTGGGCTTTTCTGTTCTTTTGATCATTAGAAAAGATTGCATTCAATTATCGATTATAAGGATTTGAATTAACACGTTATTTGTAGAGGATATATGGTTGAAGGAAACACATGTTAATTGCATTTAAATTTGCGTTTGTTGCAATTTCTTAACTTTTATCCAAAACTCATCTCGCATACCACTCAGAAAATGTGCTGTTGCGCCCCTGGTTGAATATAAACCCAATCGATATGAAACGTCACACACCTGGTTCAAAAACAATTAATCTTACTAGTCACTATTTAAAAAAGTACTAGTATCTCGTAAATAGGTACTAGTATAAATAAAAAAAGTACTATCTAATGAATAAGTACTAGTATAAATGATATCTAAAAAATAAGCATTGGTATCTGTTTGGCAGGCTCTAGTATCTTGAAAATAAGCACTAGTACCTTATAAATAAGTAACAGTAGCTTATGAATAAATACTAGTGCCTAATAAGTAGTTATTTTTCTAACTTCGCTCGGTGTTTCACTATGGGAATCGCTTTGGGCGTCACCAACTACGGAAGCTCTTATGACACCACGTCTGTCTCTGACAGACAGGTCGACCCGTGACCAGGCTCCGCCCTGCCTATATCAGTCAGGTCGACCTCCACCTATGTCATTCGCGCTTTCTTCCCGTGGGAGACTGCAGCAAGCTCTCTCAGCACGCCCGTTTTGGCTGATTTCGCTAAACTGTTCAACAGGTGGACCGTCTTAGGAACCCGCCACCGAACGCGAGGTTAGTGAACGGGATTGTGTTGAGCTGACATTTTTGAGAGTTGGAATAGCATCCGCGTCTATTCAGAGCTATTTCAATAGTTCTATTGCGTATTAATTTACAGCGGTAGGAGACGTCAAGTCTAATTAGGTTCTTGCATCAAGGCGAACCTTCTAAGGGTTTAATTACCTTTTTATCGTAGGCTACTGTGCTGTACGAGTCGGTGATCGCATCATGTCGACGGCTGTTACCCCCGCCAAAAGGGAAAGAGTCGAAGGCTAGGGAGGTTGCATTCCGCCCGTGTCCATCCTCATGTGGAGCTACCATCTCGGGCAGGGACCCTCACCCCATGTGCATCACGTGTATGGGCCCGAAACACGCTCAAGCGTCTCTAGCGGACCCGCAAACATGCGCTCACTGTGCGTCAATGCCGGTGAAAATTCTGGAAAGAAGATTGAGGGTGGCAGTGGCCAACAAGCAGGACCCATGCCTGTCTGTAACTGCCACGCAATCTGCGGCAACTGGCCATCTCCCGCGAGCTACAACGAGCTGGGCGGATATGATGGAAGCCGAATCCCCGGACATGCCGCCGTTGTTTGAAGACCTGCTCGAGCAGGGAGACGGCGAACCAGAGGATGAGGACGCAGAGGGCGATGCTAACTCTGACCTCCTCGATTTGGATATGGACGGCGAAGAGGAGGAAGAAAATTCCCCCTTCCCCAACCAACACTCCAGGCCGCCGAGCACGAACGAGTCGGCCTCGCAGATAGACAGTAACCTGCATGAGGTCTGCAAACGAGCTGTGGCTAACTTAGGCCTTCCTTGGCCCGCGGCCAAAGACGCCGGAGGGACTGAGAGAGACCTTTATGACGGGAAAAAGGCTCCCGCCTGCACAGCCTGCAGAACTGCACAACTCTTACCCGCCGTGCCGGCTTGCATGAGGAAATGTCCCGTTATTGGGATAGCCCTTTTAAGAGCAAGCTCCCCACCAAAGGGCATTCCATGGTGGAGATTCAGGGGATGGGGGAGCTGGGGTTGGCCGGACCCCCAGCGGTAGAGTCTTCATTGGCTTTTCACCTCCATCCGAGTCGGCGCTCAATCCCTGCCTCCTCGCGGATTTCACTGCTGGGGAAAATGGATCGGCTAACCGCAGCGATTTATCAGAGAACGTATAAATATGCGGGGCAGTCAATATGCTCGCTGAACGCTGTGACTTTACTGTCGGCGTATCAAGCGGAGATTTTGGAGGAGATGGGACGACAGTTGGATTCGGGAGCACCGAACCCTGTACTCTGGGAAGAGATTTGCGTGGTGAATGATTTAATTCTGCGCTCTTCCCGCGGTGCAGTCCAGGGTTGCGGCCGTGTGATGGGATTGTCTGTGTCAGGTGAGAGAGCGTTATGGCTAAACCTGTCGGGCTTGGGCGACGCGCAAAAATCGGAGGTGATGGATGCAGCTTACGACCCTACGAAGGGATTGTTTGGTCCAGCCCTTGAGAAAATGAGGGAAACCAGCACCCTCAGGAAACAGGAGGACGAGGCGTTTAACCTCTGTTTGTCACGCAAGCAAGTGCCGCGACCATGCCTCTCAACCCGCACGGCAGGGCTTCGCAGCAGCTGCAGCAGCAAGAGGGAGACCTATGGTTGCGAGAGGTCCAAGACCGGCTCACAGTGGACAACACGCAGGCCAGCGACCACGATCGGATGGCCCTGGACCGTGGGGAAAACATTCATACGCGGCGGCGGTGGCTAAGAACCGTCCGCCAAACCCAGAGGAGAGGAAGAAGAAGCGTGTGGCCTGACACGCAGTTATTCGCCAGCCCTTCTCTCTCCGCCCGCGAAGAGAAGAAAGGGGGAAATCGGCCCTATTGTGTTCAGTTCGGTAAGGGCCAGTTTGAGTTGTTCTCCTCGAGCTCAGAAAGACGAGGGAGCTCAGAATTATGTTCAGTGTCACCAAGCACTCACGACATGTTCTCGAATGTTTTTATGTGCAGGGGATTTAAGAATAAAGAATGCTTTTTCGCATCCAGGCCACGGGCCGAGGGCGAAAGGCTCCCCGAGTTCAGACAACATAAGCATAAACATTCCACTATCGCAACCAGGCAGACAGCCGAGGGCGATAAGTCTCAAACACAAAAAAAATTCTCTAAAGTCGAATTGCATGAAAGCACTCCCCTTGTCTCACCACTGGGGGGCGTGCTCACTCCTTCGGCCAAAGCCCGTGCGGCGAGGGTGATGACGTCATCACTGTGCGACGCCAGCGGGGCGGAAGTGTACGGAGGTCTCCTTGCTGCCCGCATAACAGACTGGCGCGCATGCGCAGTTCACCCGTGGGTCTTGGCAACGATTTCACGGGGATACAGGCTTCAATTCGCAATGAAACCACATCGGTTCAATGGGGTTTTGATGTCAGTAGCACAGGGGGAATCGGCCCGAGTACTGACGGTCGAAATCGAAACTCTGTTAAACAAACGATCAATCAGAGAAGTGCCCGAGGAGGAGAGCCGTCAGGGTTTTTACTCCCGCTATTTTGTTATCCCAAAGAAAGGAGGCACAGCCCTCCGTCCTATTCTGGACCTTCGTGTGTTAAACAAACACCTGAGAAAGTATTCATTCAGAATGTTGACACACAAAGTGCTCTGTCTATCGATTCGTCCAAACGATTGGTTTGTGACAGTCGATCTGGCAGACGCTTATTTTCACATAGATATTTACCCCTCTCACAGAAAATTCCTCAGATTTGCACACCAAGGCACAGCTTACGAATTTCAAACTATTCCATTCGGACTGTCCTTAGCCCCAAGGGTTTTTACCAAGTGTGTGGAAGCAGCTTTGTTCCCATTGAGGGACAAGGGAATAAGAATATTGTCTTACATAGACGATTATCTCATATGCTCTTCGTCGAGAGAGCAAGCAGTGAAAGATGCGGAGATTGTGTTAAATCACCTCAGCAATTTAGGGTTCAAGATCAATATGATAAAGAGCCGACTGGAGCCTTTTCAGCAGACAAATTATCTGGGGCTCAACATAGATTCCCTCTCGTACAGAGTAACATTGACAGAAGAGAGGATCGCGTCTTTCACACAATGCCTCGACCGTTTTCAGCTGGGGAAAGTGGTACTGTACAGACTATGCTTACGAATGCTAAGGCTTATGGCCTCTCGGTGATTTGTGTAGTGCAGTTGGGACTGCTCCAAATGAGACATTTTCAGCGCTGGATCGCGCATTTGCGTCTGTGCTCTCGGCGGCATCTGGGCCGGCCGGTGAGGATCACTCACGCGTGCGTCAGAGCACTCAGACACTGGAAAAGCCCCGTGACATTCAGGACATGGGCTTTACTCAGGGGAGTTTCCGTTGGAGACATCTGCTCGGCGGCAAGTTGGGCCACGCCACACACTTTCGTGCGGTTCTATAGCCTGGAGGTGTCCGAGCTATACACGCGGTGCTGGGAGCCGGAGCGTCGGTACCCATTTAAGGCTATAGTAAATAGCAGGTATGTGGGTGCAATCCGGGAGTGGGCTATATCTCCCATAGTGAAACACCGAGCGAAGTTAGAAAAAGAACTATGGGTTACTTAACGTAAAGCCGGGTTCTTTGATAACAGAGTGAGGTGTTTCACCAGCACTTCCCTCCTTGCACGGGGACGGGAAGAAATCTTTCTAGAATGACATAGGTGGAGGTCGACCTGACTGATATAGGCAGGGCGGAGCCTGGTCACGGGTCGACCTGTCTGTCAGAGACAGACGTGGTGTCATAAGAGCTTCCGTAGTTGGTGACGCCCAAAGCGATTCCCATAGTGAAACACCTCACTCTGTTATCAAAGAACCCGGGTTTACGTTAAGTAACCCATAGGTACTAGTGACCATCGGAAGACACACTAGTCAGAACTGAATAGTTGATATCTAAATGACAGATCTCCATAGAAGTCAAGGGCAAAAATCTGAAATGTGTTACTAGTAACAATGAAATAATTAACTTATGTAATAAGTACTAGTATAAAAATAAATAAGGACTAGTATCTATTTAATAAGTACTAGTATCTAATGATTAAATACTAGTATCTAATGAATAAGTACTAGTATCAAATGATTAAGTACTAGTATCTATTGAATAAGTACTAGTATCTAATGATTAAATACTAGTATCTAATGAATAAGTACTAGTATCAAATGATTAAGTACTAGTATCTATTGAATAAGTACTAGTATCTAATAAATAAGCACTAGTATCTAATTTTTAGGTACTGGTATCTAATGAATAAGTACTGGTATCTAATGGAATAGTTACTAATAACTAAACAATAAGTACTAGTAGCCTAAAAATAGATAATAGTAAACCTCAAGAGTTAAATGAAAAAATGGCTTGCCATATGCGAGTAAGCCACAAGATGCGTTACAGAACAATAGATGGCAGTAATGCAAAATTTTAGTTTGTGATCTTCAGTAGTAAGTAAGATGACGACGCTGTGCTCAGTGCGCTGCACTGCTTATTGTGTCATGTTTCCGCCATCTTGTCTTGTTTATTCTTGATCTTGGGGCGGAGCCATGACATAGTCTAAGGTTCTTTGTGGAGAGAGGGGTTGGACCTTAGTGATCTTCTCACTCTCTCTCCGTGTCTCGTCAGTGTTTCCCGCCATCTCGTTTCCTTGTTACCTTTCCATTAGTGCTTAATCCCCAGCACCTGTTCCTTGTTAATGATCCTGTGTTTGTTCCCTCTGCTCGTTCATTGTAGATTGTCCTCGTATGCATGTGTTTGCATCGCTCTCGGTAGTGCGCCAAAGTTCCTGTTACCCCCTATTGTGAAGTAAGTCTAGTCATTAGTGTTTGTTTTCTTTTGTAGTTTAGTCAAAGTGTGGTGTTTAGTCTTTGTCAGTCCAGTGTTAGTCTAGTTCCTGTTTGCTTGTCCTTGTTACTGTTATCCTGTCTTGTTTTACCCCCTCGTGGGTTTTTGTTTTGAATTTTGTTTTGAATTTTGTTTAATAAATCTGTGTGTTAAGAAACCTCACCAAGAAAAAAGCTTTTTTTGTTTTTTTCTTAAACGGTTCAATTCTATTTTTTACAAGAGTGTCATTTAACTAAAGAGGATTACAACATTTGGAGATTTCAATGGAACAAATAATTCAGCTGGTGTTTACATTCTTAAAAATAGCTTTAATGGTAATATTGTATGCTCAGATTGTGATCCTGGTGTTCGTTATATATGTCTTGTATTATAATTGTCAAACCAATCGAGTATAATGGTTAACATTTATATATGGGTTTAATCAACAAAGATAACGAAAAACGTATTGATCAAAGGGAAGAGCGTGTCTTGAAACTATTATCAAAATACCAAAATTCGAATATATTGTGTGGAGGAGATTTTAATGTAGTTCTAGATAACTTCTTAGATGGCCTCCAAGACCACCAGACAATTCAAATTCTTACATGAGTACATTTATGCAACATTTCAGTTGGAGAGACTAATTTTTTTATCAAAAATCATTTACATGGTGCAGTAAGTCTTTCACTAAACAATCTCAAAATTATATGTGGCTTGTTTCAAGTGACTTAAAAAATACATTCTCTGATATAATTCCAGCTCCACTTTCTGATCACAAATGTATTTCTATATGCGTTCCTTTATCAGATTCTGTTAATCCAAATAGAACTACATCATATTGGAATCTGAATAATTCGCTGCTTCGCTTTAAATTCAGGATAAGATAACTTCTCTAATTACCAAGTATTTGGAGGAGAACATTTTTTGCAGTAATTGGGAGTTAGCAAAGTTTGAAATTGGTAAATATTTACATGCCTTTAGCAGTACATTAGCTAAAAAGAAAAGAAATGAGGAGACTGTCTTAATTGATAAAATTTCAAATATTTGATCAAAAGCAGTGTTATCTGACACTGATAAGGCTGAACTTCAAAGTTTGCTCTGAGTTCTTTAAACAAAAAGTGGAGGGAGAATTTGTTAGATCAAGAAGAAGATGGATTGAAGGAGAACAAAATGATTCCTATTTTTTCAGGTTGGAGAAACAACAAATAAAAAAAGTTATAGACAATTTCTGTGCTAAATTCTATAATGATCTATATACTTCTAATTTTAGTAAACAAGATTCTTACGATTTTTTTTATCTCTTCCTCCAATAAATATGTTAAATAATGTTGATCAAGCTTTCTGTGATGCCCCCATTACTTTAATAGAAATTGAAGAAGCAATTAAATCGTTAAAAACAAATAAATCCCCTGGTACAGATGTTTATCTGGCAGGATTTCATCACATATTTTGTAAAAAGATTGGCCTTTTTTGTTAAATGTCTATAAAGAGAGCTTATGTAATTCTGTTCTTCCACCCACTTTATATCAAGGGTGTCAACAGTTGAAAATAATTAATTATGAGTCAACAAGCTGATGATACTGCACTGTTTTTAGAAGACATTTCTCAAATTCAGGTAGCATTAAATATTCTTCATTTATTCTCCAAACCTTCGGGTCTGAATCTTAATATTAATAAATGCGAATTACTTCCTGTTAAAAGCTGTAGTGTTTCTTCAGTATGCGGCATTGCTGTCAAAAGCACTATTACATACCTAGGTATAAAAAAAAAATGTAATCCTCTTATGACTAATACAAAGAAAAAATGTAATTGCTGGCTACAGAGGGACTTAAGAGTTTGATTTACAAAAACTGAGAGATTATCTCGTCTTGCTTATGCAGCCCAATCTCTTTATGTAGACAAGGCCACATGTAAATTGATTGACTGAGCTCTATCGGATTTTGTTTGGAAAAATAAGGGCCATTATATGAAAAAAACGGTTATGTTAAACTCTTATAATAAAGGTGGCTTAAATTTAGCAGACTTTAACTGCTTAAATTATACTTTCAAAATAAATTAGCTTAATAAATATTTGAAAAAAATCTAGATTCCATATGGTATATTTTCCAAAATAAGTTTTCACACTTTGGAGGTAAAACTCCAAGCACCGGCTGAAGCACTGGCTGGACTGCCGGCTGTAGCACCGGCTGGACTGCCGGCTGTAGCACCCGCGGCTGAGTCACCGGCTGGGCTGCCAGCTGAGTCACCGGCTGGAATGCCGGCTGAGTCACCGGCTGGAAGACCGACTGACACACCGGACAGGACACCGGACTGCATACCGGCTGCACCGGACTGGACAATACCCCCCTCCTCGGCTTCTTCTTCTTCGACCGGCCCACGGTAGGTGTGGCCGGCTGCAGAGAAGCGGTGGGGAGCACGACTAGCTCCGTGCTGGAGGAGTCGGACGGAGAGTCCCACGACTCCCTCCGTCCACGCCTGCCATGGATGCTCGCCGGTGGTGGCGGGGACACCGCAGGGGGTGAGGTGGATGCTGCCGAGTCCCCCAAGGTGAGGGTGTCTACAACACGGTCTTCCGGAATGGACACCAGACCGGAACGAGAGGACTTCTGTCCACACTGTAGCCGCTGTGGAAACGGCTGGTAGACCAGTTCCTCCCGCTCCGTAAATGATGGGGGGTTGTCCATCCCGGCCAACAGGTAGGCACAAACCAACACCTCGGGAACAGCAGACCTCCTGGCCTCGACCTCCCTGGCATAGTCCTGGAAAGGACGACAGTCCTGGGCCGGGAAAGGGCCACCTCCAGCGTGGGATTGGGAGGCTATGGACTCCCACCACACTGGATTGGTGGTACACGGCCACCGGCTGGTGGGAGGGCTGTCCATGGTGCTGCCCGCTGGGTTCACTGCTGGCTCGTTCTTTCTGTCATGAATTACACAGAAGAACCCAAGTGCAGGCAGTGGAGATGTGACCACAGGTTTGACCCTGGATACATGGAAAACAGGGTGAACTCGACCAAGAGTAGGAGGAAGTTTGAGCCGTACGGCCACCGGATTAACCACATTGGCGATGCGGAACGGTCCAAAAAACCGAGGATACAGCACCCGGAGAGGCAGGTCATTGGTGGAAAGCCACACCCTCTGACCGCACACGTAGGTCGGAGGAGAGGATCAGTTGCTGCTTTGGTTCTCTGGGAGGTTTGGGCCAGAATCCCTCAGCAATGAGCTCCTGAGAAGGAAACAGAGGGGGTTGGTACTCAAGAGAACACTCAAATGGAGACATACCTGAAGACGAGGCAGGGAGGGAATTGTGGGCATACTCCACCCAGGAGAGATGTTGGCTTCAGGAGTTGGGGTCGTTGGATGTCAGACAGCGGAGTCTCTATCCGAGATCCTGGTTGGCTCGCTCGCATTGTCCATTGGTCCGAGGATGGAAGCCCGAAGACAGACCCAAGGCCCTGATCTGTCTACAGAATTCTTTCCAAAACCGAGAAGTGAACTGAGGACCCCTATCGGTCATGACGTCGACCGAAAACCCATGAAGACGGAAGACGTGATCCATCATCAGTTGACACATTTCCCGGGAGGAAGGGAGCTTAGGTAGAGGAATAAAATGGGCCACCTTGGAGAATCGGTCCACTACCGTAAGGATCACAGTGTTTCCTCTGGAGGGGGGAAGGCCTGTGACGAAGTCCAGGGCGATGTGTGACCAAGGACGAGATGGTATGGGGAGAGGGCGAAGTAGACCAGCTGGTGAACGACGGGATTTTTTGCTTTGAGCGCAAACCGGACAAGCCAACACAAACTGTCTGACATCAGAAGCGGCCGATGGCCACCAAAACCGCTGGCGCATGGTCCCCTGGACTCCTGGATGGCCGACCAACCTGGATGAATGACACCACTGGATGCAGCGGGCTTTGTGCTCTCGATTCCTTGAAGGTCTAAACGCCGGAATCGCTGACAAGATCGCCGCGCTGGAGCCGCCCCAGGACCTTGAAGAGCTCATTAACATCTGTTTACGGATTGAGATCCGGATTAATGCCCGTCGTCGCCGACGTCCCTCTCCATCCTCTCCGGGATGCCGGTCGGGACGTCGAGTGGAAGACGGCATTTAATACACCATCGGGACATTACGAGTATTTGGTACTTCCTTTTGGATTGACCAACACCCCTGCCGTCTTCCAGGGTCTCATCAATGATGTGTCGGGAGACATGCTTAATCGCTTTGTCTTCTAACCATCTCTCCAGGAACATATCCAACATGTCAAAGAGGTCCTCCAGCGCCTTCTGGAAAACCAACTGTTCGTCAAGGCGGAGAAGTGCGACTTCCACTCCGATACCGAACAGCTAAGGGCGTCGTGCCACTCCATATGCTTAGCAAGGTTTGTGGTGCGGTCAGCCGTTATATATCTTTATAACGGCTTAGATAACTTTTATAACTCCGCTCAGCCAATCAGAATCAAGGACCAGAACTGACCGTTTTATAAAGATTTTGATATCACTTACATTAATTTGCTAGAGATAAACAATTCAGTGTGCGCCTGCTGCACTACCGGTTGCTGGGGCAACAGCAGCTGAAGACACGTAACAAAATGTCACTCGCACGCAATTTTGTAACGGTTTTCATTGGCTTTTCATACAGGCACATACAGGGAATTCAATTCAATTCAATTCAAGTTTATTTATATAGCGCTTTTCACAATGTGCATTGTTCCAAAGCAGCTTTACAGGAGCAAATAAGAAAACACAGAGGTAAAACACAGCACAGTGCATAGTGTTTATAGAACAAGCAAGATCATTCTAATAGATCATATCTAATAAATTAATAAATAGATGCAGTCTCCCCGGTGAGCAAGTCAACACTGCCCTGCTGTGGCGAGGAACCAAAACTCCCTTATTGATTGATGGAGAAAAAAACCTTGGGAGAAACCAGGCTCAGCCGGGAGGGCCAGATCCCCTCTGACGTGTCATAGCTGCTCTCAGTGACCCCGAGCAACATCCCCGAGGAAGGGGGGAGAGCCCACCGCCCGCGACCCAGGCAATCCCACTCGCCGAAACCATGCACGTCCAGCCCGGTCCCACTCCGCGATCGACACCAGAAAAACAGAGGAACAACCAGAGAAAATAGTAATGGCATATTGGAACATTATTCCTCTGCTGTCTGACATCGACCACAAAGCAAGACCATCCAGACCCACACAGCCCCCCAACAAATAAATCCCCCCAACCACAACCAACGAGCCCCCACCCCCCCCACGAACATCAGCCCAGCTACCCCCAATCAGGGCCACTGAACTCAGCTATAACTTCAAACTGCTGACATGTGATGTAGTTTAGCATTTAATACCAAGCATTGTAACTTTTAGCATTAATGTGACAAGTATTCCATCTTTGCTCTCGGTTGGGGATAGAATGGTCTGAGCTGGGATGGTCGCCTTTCTCTTGGGTGGAAATGGAGTTGCCTTAGATGGAGCTGGGATGGTCAGTCAATCCGCAGCTGGCGTAGTCTCCAAGTCGGGATGGGCATATGATGTCCATCTGGGCCTGGCAGAACTTTCCCTACCTCGAGATGGGCATCCCGAGGCGGAGGCAGAAAGAAAATAATTAGCGTAGCTGCTGTTCATTTACTATGCATTAGTGAAAGCTTGGGTGAAAAGATGTGTCTTTAATCTAGATTTAAATTGGGAGAGTGTGTCTGACCCTCGAATAGTATCGGGAAGGCTATTCCAGAGTTTAGGTGCTACGTATGAGAAAGCTCGACCCCCTTTTGTAGATTTAGTTATTCTAGGTGTTATCAAAAGTCCTGAGTTTTGCGATCTTAGAGAGCGTGATGGGTTGTATGTGACAGAAGCTCTGTTAAGTAAGTAGGGGCTAAACCCTTTAAGGCTTTATAAGTAATTAAAAGATTTTAAAATCACGATACCTAATGGGTAACCAGTGAAGAGATGATAAAATTGAGGTAATATGATCGTATTTTCTTGACCTGGTTAGGACTCTGGCAGCTGCATTTTGGACTAACTGTAGTTTGTTTATTGAAGATGCAGGACAGAAGAGACAGACAGTGTTCAAGTCTTGAGGTCACAAATGCATGAATAAGAGTTTCTGCGTCAGCAACACATAAAACATTTCGTAATATGGCAACATTTCGAAGGTGGAAGAAGGCTGTTTTTGTGACATTTGAGATATGATTTTTAAATGACAGGTTGCTGTCTAATATAACGCCTAGAACTGTATTTGTCGGAGTAACAGTGCAGCCTTCGATTTGCAGGTTATAATCTGATATATTCTGTTTACGAGTCTTTGGTGCTATAAGTAATATTTCTGTTTTGTTAGAGTTTAAAGAAGGAAATTACTAGTCATCCAATGTTTCATATCTTTGATGCACTCTGCCAGTTTGGATAGCTTGAAGGAATCATCTGGTCTTGATGAGATGTATAGCTGAGTATCATCTGCATAACAGTGGAAGCTAATTCCATGTTTTCTAATAATGTTGCCCAGGGCAGCATGTATGTATATGGAGAAAAGCAAGGGTCCTAAAACCGATCCCTGAGGTAATCCATAGTTTACTTGCGTTAGATTAGACGATTCCCCATTTAAATGGACATATTGATATCTGTCAGATAAGTAAGATCGGAACCATTTTAGTGCCTGTCCCTGAATACCGGTATAATTTTGTAAACGATCTAAAAGTATTTTATAGTCTACAGTATCGAACGCAGCACTAAGGTCAAGCAGGACTAGGAGTGAGATGTTACCTTTATCAGATGCCATAAGTAGATCGTTTGTATTTTAACGAGCGCAGTTTCGGTGCTATGATGCGGTCTAAAGCCAGACTGAAATTTTCCGTGCATGTCATTATTTTGTAGGAAAGAGCACAACTGAGTGGACACTACTTTTTCTAGTATTTTAGACAAGTACGGGAGATTTGAAATCGGTCTATAGCTTCCAAGTTCACTGGGGTCTAAGTTTGGTTTTTTGATAAGAGGCTTGATTACAGCCAGTTTAAAGGGTCCTGGGACATGGCCTAGATTAATTGACGAGTTGATAATGTTATAAATGGGCTCAATTGCAACAGGTAGTAACTCTTTTAGTAATTTAGTTGGAATGGGATCTAATAAGCATGTTGTCGGTTTGGATGTTGCAATAAGTTTAATTAAATCTTCCTGTTTTATAGGTGAAAAACACTGTAGCTTTTCTTTTTGGGTGATGGTTGATACTAATTCATCAGACACACTTGGAGGTTGGATTTTAACTACGTCGTCTCGTATTTTTTCGATTTTTCTGTAAAAAATGTCATGAATTCATTGCTACCAAGGTGTGGCGGAATAGCCAGGTCAGGAGAAGTCTGTTTGTTTGTTAGTTTAACAATTGTACTAAATAAAAACCTTGGATTGTTTTTGTTAGTTTCTATGAGGTTACGGAGCTTTTGAGGCTTTTAGTGCCTTTTTATAACAGTTTGCACTCTCTATCCACGCAATTTTAAAGACCTCTAAATGGGTTTGTTTCCATTTGCGTTCCAGTTTACGCGTTTCTCTTTTTAGGCCGCGAGTGGTGCTATTGTACCATGGTGCTTTGATCTTCTCGTTAATCTTTTTTGACTTCATAGGCGCGACCGCTTCTAATGTATTAGAGAAAATAGTTCCCATGTTGCTGGTCATGTCATCGAGCGATTCTGTATTAATTGGCAAGGTTATTAAAGGAGTCAGATCTGGCAGGTTCTTTACGAAACTATCTTTAGTAGATGAGGTGATTGTTCTACCAAGTCGATAACGAGCTATACGACTGATTTCTGCAGTGCGCAGTGTATATGTTATAAGATGATGATCAGTGACATCGTCGCTTTGAGGTATAATATCGATATTGGTTAGATCGGCTCCGTGAGATATAATCAAGTCTAGAGTATGATTAAGTCTATGAGTGGGTCTGTTGATGTTTTGTGTTACACCAAAAGAGTGTAGAAGCTCTTTAAACGCCACTGCTAAAGCATCGTTAGCACTATCTACATGGATATTAAAATCTCCAACAATCAGTACTTTATCAACGTTAACCAATAGGTCCGATAAGAAGTCCGCGAACTCCTTCAAAAATTAGTGTAGGGCCCAGGGGGTCTATACACAGTAGCCAGTGTAAGAGAAAGCAATGTTTTTTTACTTTTGTTTGGAACAATTATGTTCAACACAAGCACTTCAAATGACTTAAATTTATGCTCTGTTCTCTGAGTTACGGTAAGAAAGTCTCTAAAGATTGTTGCTACACCACCACCTCGACCAACCGGCCGTGGCTCATGCATATAACCGTAGCTTGGTGAGTAGACTCATTTATACCAAAATAATCATTTGGTTTAAGCCAGGTTTCAGTAAGGCAGAGTATATCAAAGCTGTTGTCTGTGATCATTTCATTTACAATAACTGCCTTTGAGTTTAGTGATCTAATATTAAGTAGCCCGAACTTTAGGAGTTGGTTTTGCTCAACAAATATATTGTCTTTAGGTTTAATCACGATAAGGTTTTTTCTCTGACTTTTACATACATTTTTATTTAGTTGTATTATTCGGGGGACAGACACAGTCTCTATGTATTTGGATGTAGTTACATTTTTAACAGTTGAGTGAGAGGAACACAGACTATGGTTAACGCTTGTACTTACTAGTCAAATGCTGCGGAGCGTCTTTGAGATGTTGTCAGACAGGACTTCCGCTCCAATGCTGCTGGGGTGCAGGCCGTCGGGGCGGAAAAGCCTAGGTCGCTCCCAGAACAGATCAAAATTATTCACAAAGAGCAGCTTCTGTTCAGTACACCATGACATTAACCATTGATTGAGCGTAAATAGTCTACTGAACTTTTCATTCCCTCGTCGGTAAGTAGGAAGCGGCCCTGATACGATGATCCTCGCCGTGGGCGATGCGTTGCGTACAGTATCGACCAGACTCCTGAAATCGCGCTTCAGGACCTCCGACTGCCGCATCCTGACATCGTTGACCCCCGCGTGCAGTACGACAGCTGCGATGCTACCGTCGTCTTTCAGGATCGCAGTTACCTGCGCAGAGACATCGAGAACACGGGCGCCAGGGAAACAGTGAGTGCGAGCCTTACCTTGATTGAAGGAAGCGCGTATGTTCCGGACGATTGAGTCTCCGACGACCACAGCGTTGCATTCCGTCTCGCAGAGGGCGGCAAAGCGGTTCCTGGTCGGGATCTCAAGACCGGTGTGGCGGCAGTGGGGGAGAGGTTATCGCTCCGGTCCTGGATTGCGCCTTACGCCGTGGGTGTGCCGGTGCAGGAGTGAAGTTCAATTGGGCCCGTCGTGTTCTCGAAGCCTGGGCTCTGTGCAGAGAAACACGCGGAGTAGAAGTAGTAGGAGTATTACAATCACGTCGAAAACTTACCGCTGCTTTGCGAGCGTCAGCCCGGGATGTTTCCAGCGCCGTTTTACGTTCTCGCAGCAGTGTCTGCCTCTCGAGTAGATCCTGGATCTGCTTCTCCACAACCTCCAGCTCCGACTGAAGTGCGAGGAAAGATTCATCATCTGCACTCAGAGGTAAACACACGTCTGAAACATTCGCCATTACTGATGTAACAGTGAGTTAAGCAGTAAGGGCAATATTTGGAAAAGTACAGGCTGGTAATGCTAACAGCTTTAGGGCTAATATAGCGAGTGATCGTGTGAAACTAATTTATCTGTGCGTTTTTTACGATTTTGGTATGGGGTACACTTAAGGATAATTTGTACCCACGTTGAATTATCACTTTAGAACATAAATCTTAAGATATAACAGGAATAAAAGATATTTAAAGAAATGTTAGACGGAGCTCCGTCTCAAACCACACGCTCTCGGCAAACAGGAAGTCACGTGTCTTCCCTACATGGAATGCCAAGTGTCGTTCTTAATATCTATTTACACGGTGTTTATGTAAATACAAAATGTCCTCGTATGTGTATTATTTAGACGATAGTCTTAAAGACTATGTTAATGTTAAAGACATTAAACATTTTGGTCCAAAAGTACGACGAATTTCTCATCGACTCACACTTACACGATTCTCTGAAACGGACGGTTCGCAACAGGACAAATTTTATGCATGAAAGGTAAAGTATGAAATTAATTATCTCAAATGTGTAGAAGAACAAGTTAGCAAATAATTCTGAGGACGAACAATTCTGAGCAGGGCCGTATTAAGACCTCCATGGGCCCCAGGGCTATGAATTACCACAGGCCCCCCATAGAACGTGGAACGCATGTATACAGGGCCGCATTAACGCACGGGCTTACCAGGGCTTAAGCCTAGGGCCCGTCACTGCAAGGGGGCCTTTACACAAACTACGATTTTTTTTAATTACATATTTAAAATAATGATCTTCGTCTCTGAGTTGTGACGCGCAGCCAGCAGTGCAGTAGATCGTGTGAAAGTGCTGGCTCCAGGAGCAACCCAAACTGCGAAAAGAGTAGAGGTGATTGGTGGATGCGGACATCCTTAGCACGGCAATCATCCAATAGGTTTATAAGCAAGTCATTCAAAAGTTAAAGCCATTTGACTGGTAAGATCAGATTTCCAATGATTTTGCATCAAATGTACATGTCATTATCTTCACCGTGGGAATGATTATGCTGGAAAGTGGAAGAGCTGCTAAAATCTGTTAAAATGTCGGGTTTTGCCCCAAAATGTGAGTTGGGGCTCAAAAAAGAAAAAAGTTACTTAATACGATTCCAAAGTTATCAGGATATTTTACAAAGCTGATGAAGACGGAGTTGACCGGGCCCATGAAGGGTCATGCCCGCCAAGTTTGGTTGTTTAACTGCATACCAATTTTGTGTTTGAACAAACTACATTTTATATATATTCGCTATATACAAGCCAAATTAACAGGTTTATGTCTTAGTGAAATGGCTAATGCGTCGATTTTTTGCGGGCTTTTTAACTCTTTCCCCGCCAGCCTTTAAAAAAAAAGGTTGCTGGCCAGCGCCAGCGTTTTTTAACATTTTCACTCAATTTTGATGGCTCACAGTACATTTTCTGTAATTATTTATGGAAAAACAATATATCAAATGAAAGAAAAGAGTCTCTGCTTTCAAACAAAATAAACTGTATTATTCTATCGTCATTCCTTCTTTTTTCATTACCCCTTAGATGTGGGTAGGTTTCTTAAAAAATGCATCACTTTGATTAAACAGCTGAGATAATAAAAAAAAATTGGTCAAAGACTCCGCCCAGATTAGACGTAGAACAATCATTAAAAACAGATAAAATATAAACCTTCTAGGTTCAGAGATTCTGTACTTTTTCCAAAGGTATAACAGCGCCACCTGCTGTACAACAGTACAAACACCGAACGTTTTTATTTCAATGGAGGGGAAAGAGTTAACGCAGATGGCCGTGATGAAGCGCATTTAACTGGTTTTGGAGCTATTGAGACTGAGCAAGGAGATACCGTTTCGGTTGAGGCTAATGAACCTGAACTCGGATCGCATTCTGCAGTTCACCCCGACACCAGCTGCCTTCCATCGGTGGCCTCCTCACAACGTGCCCCGCCGAATGCCGATGACCTCCCAACGCTTACAAGCACTGACCCTGGAACTTGGGAGAGATCAACGACAATTTGGTTCGGGACTATTGGATTGACAGAGGACCACGTCTTGTCAGAATCCGACAGATGATTTCTCCGCATCAGAACAACAATATAAAAATCAAAAGAGAAGATTTTCAAAGACACTTTTTATTCGTAGACTAGCAAATGGTTAAGATGTGTGACAAAACTGGCTACTCTATTCCCCATCATGTATTGTTTTTTTTGTTTTAGTTTTTAAAGTAAACAGATTTTTTATTGGAATATTATAGAATAGACATGCAGTGATATGTGAACTGCACTGAAAATAAATTATACTTTGGACAAACTTTACTCTAAATGACTCTAATTACTCTAATTTGTTACAGCCATGCTACAGTTTTTCTCAAATTATATTAAGGATTTGGTTCAGTCACTTATTTTGACATTACTCTCATTTACCACTCCATTGCAGAGCATGCTGGGAACTAAAAATCTTTCATGTCATAAGTAATTTCAGGAAAAACTAATAAAATTATTATTGACCAAATACAGTAACCGTTGACCTTGATAGTGGAAATGGAGGTTTATAAGATGGTTCTTTCACAGTCCTGTCTGGACTCCATTTCGCATCATCCTCCACTCTCCTCACCTATCTCCAGTCTTCAATCACCAACAGCTGCACGTCTTCTCACTCATCAACCTCTTCTTCCTCTCAGCATTGCTCCCTCCGATGTTTGTTGTCTGGTTATGTTGTAGAGCATGTACTCTTGTTTTTGTAATTGTTAATAAAAACTCTGTTTTGGATTATTCGTCAATGCCTTTTGTGAAGTTAGTTCTGTGACAGCTAATACAGCAAACAAAATAATTCATACTAGATGTTTCTATGCGAAAATATGTCTTTTCTCCTAGGTTGCTTTCAAAAGTGGCTGGAAGGGAAAAATTGCTCATCTTGCTCAAATTGAAAAAAAGTGCATTTGCATATATGTAAGTTGCTGAAAACTGTTAAGTAGTTGTATTTCAGTTAGGTTATTACTGCCAACTATTAAGTAATTTATCTCATATTAAGGTTACACACACAAATAAACTGAATTCTCCTCCTGAATGTCTGTGTTTGTTTTACATTTTTAAAGCAGAACTGGTCTATGACATGTATTGTAACTGGAAGCTGTTGTTATTAAACAATTGTTAATTATTCATCAATATTTAGCTTCTGAAAAAAAATGAATTGAATTTAACATTGAAAAAAATACAGCTACCAGCATAAGCTGGATTTGGGTGGTCTAACCAGCTACCAGCTATAGCTCCCAGGTACCATGTTCCAAAACACAGCTTGAGCTGGTCTAGCTGGTTTTTCCAGCAGGGCTTGAAACGGATCGCCTGAGGTGCTTCTCCTTTTTGGTTGATGACATATGGCAAAGTGTCTGAATAATGACTCACTGTCTGATTTGTGTTGATCGTAATCCTATGTGCATTCTGAAGCCAAACAACTTTGTTCCCCATGGTGTCGGATGTAACAGCCTGGGGAGATTTTAGCAGAAGTACGTCATGCACCCGTAATGTACAGTATATACTGTATACACCATGGCTGAATTGTCCTGCACTCAAGGGGGCAAGTCAATGTCAATTTTATCTATTAATGTGCTGCACAAAAAAAAACGTTTAAATAAGACAATACAAAATAATTACTAAAATTAAAACAATACAATAAAAGTAGTCAATGATAAAACGGCAAATCAAAAAGGTACCTTTTCAACATGGATTTAAAAACAGATATTGAAGAAGCAGATCTAATACAGAGGGGCAGAGACTGAGAACGCATGGTCAGCCCTGCATTTCAACTTCGACTTTGGGATGCATAATAATCTCTGGTTGGACGACCGAAGAGACAAGGGGGGCAGATGTTCAATCAATAGATCTGATAGGTAGGCAGGGGCCAAACCGTTTAATGATGTAAACACTAAAAGAAGAATTTTTAAATTAGCTCGATAGCGCACAGGTAACCAGTGCAGAGAACATAAAACTGGTGTAATATGATCTGGATGCATAGGCCCACCCTCTATTATAAACAACTGACAGACAGTACATGTCTCAGAGATGCATTGCAGATGAGCAAACAATCAAATAATAATAACAATAACAATATATGTCTCGCATCAAAACGAATTTTAGTGAGTGTAAACTATACCGAATATAACAATGCTATAAATAAATAGGGCATATTGTCCCATTTAATAATTACTTTTTGTGTAAGAGAACAGAGTTTTGTGGCAATGGTAAACATTAAACTCTATATCTTGCGTGTTTGTCCGTAATCCAGCAGCATTTTTCAGTGACAGATTCAGAATTTATTACCTTTCAAGGTCCACCAAACGGACTCTTGATCTTCCCAATGCACCAGGTATGAGCCAATCACAGGCGCTTAAAGTGTCAGGATGGACCAATCAAAGACGGTGTTGTGCTTGTCATTTCTAGGAGAGGTGAGGTGAAGGTGAAGGTGGCTCATGTAATCCGAAACTAAACGTCTGAGGTCGTTGTGTGATAAGACGCATTTTCTGAACGCTGTGAATCAAAGCTGACAAGTTCTCTCTTATTTATCGGTAAGTTAGCAATTAGGCACTTATGATGAAAAGCTAGCATTTTAACATCACAAGATGTGTTTATTATATACGTTTCGGCGAAGTTTAAATCTTATGACTCACATTGAAGTAAACTCTAACCCAAATGCGATGCGCACCACATTTTTCCTGTGTATTCCGATGTCATATTTTTTTAAGTGTACAAAACTACAAATTTTGCTGCTTGAAATCGAGAACTTGTGTTTCTAACCAGGTTATTTTAATGGTATTGTCTTTATTATAAACTTACTGGTTTGTAACGTGAACAGTTTTACAATTTAGGCTACTGCCTTTCGTTGTTCTTCCCGTATATCGAGCAATAAATCGAAAGTCTTGGACACATAGTCGGCGAGTCGGCGCCAGGGTTCACAAAGTGCGGGGGAGATTATCCTACCAGGCATGCGCACATCAATGTTACGTCATTTTCTTGCGCTATAAAATCATCCTACTTGTTTATTTTATACTGCTTCGGGTATCTGATTGTGTATTTTAGTTGTTAAATCATTCTACATATTTATTTAGTATTGGTACAGGGTCTGACAGGGTATTTTGCAATGTAAAATCATGCTACCGGTTTATTTTGTCGATGTGGTTTAGATTGTGGTATAGAATATAGCCTATTTTATAGCTTAGTTTTGCCCTGCGGTAGGAAAATCTGACAGGGAAGGACAATTCGAGTTTGAGACACGGCACATAGGCTGAATCCTCGCTCTGTTCTGTTTCAGTGTGTGACTCTTCTGGTGTTAAGAAGCGGCACTCGGCCATGCCCCTGTTTTCTTCTCAAATTTAAGTTTTAACAATTTACTTTTTTATCAGAGATAATCGTGGAAAACCTGATCCATATGCAACGTGGTAGGCAGAGTGCGCAAAGAAATCCATGTCCGCACACATCAGCCGCGCACTGCCTTATTCATTGATTTACATTAAAGAGCCAGACATTTTTAACTATAGCACAATAAAAAATCTAGTTAAATCCTGCCCATCGGTGCACAATGCCTGCGAGTTGTAGATACAGAGCTTTTCATCCAGTGCGCGCTGCTGTTTTGAAGTCTCAAGTTTAACAATTCTTAATGTCCATTTCGAGGACAGCATATTTCGCATAGTTTTTTTAAAGCTAATAAATTGAACTGAACTAAAAGACACTGTATGAAATACACTGAAACTGAAAGGCTTGGTGGAGAGCAAATATCGAATGACGTTTTGACAAAAAGAACTGGAAATCATACATCAATCCAGCGGAAGTTAATAAATGAAGATAATTAATTTGGATACAATTAAAACGGATATATGGAAAAAAATATATAAAAAATGTCAAAAGCAGGCTTTGAAGAAAAAGTGACAGACAACGTATTCAGGGGACTGTTCCCCAGTAGAGCTTTATGTCTAACAAAACGATCGCATCATTATAACAATCTTGCTTTCTGATAGACAGCCTGTATCTCCACTTGTCACCGTCTACATAATGGTAATCACAGCCATGAAGATATAAGAACACTACGTACACTCCTACTCGAGCGATATTGCATTACTAGATGCCGAATTATCTGTTTCTATGGGTTGCTATAGACGGTTTCATCTTAACAACATAAACAAATGTACACAATGACAAACAATAGACCAATTTGGAGTCTACGTCATGGTTAAGTCACTTCCAGCTGCGGGCGCATAATGAGTGGAACGGAGGAGACAATTCCTTCAAAAACTAGTTTTTTTGTTGTTGAATGTCAGAATTGGAATGGCGAAAATTATGGTATTATTTCCTTTGTAATACCGACGTTGAATATGCCATGTTAAGCTAAACAAGTCATTAAACGAACAGGCCGGACTGACGAAATCAGAATACCGAATAGAACCGTTACTAAAAGTCCCAGTGAAAAAAAATGACCATTCTTATTTTTTCATGAAATATTGCAGCGTTTATAGCAAATAGATTATCAATGTGGGTCATTTCATTTATTTATTTATTTATGTACCCTCATAATCTTCAGTTAAAATCGGAAAATGCACTTCTGCCCTGAAATGACAATATCCATCTTAAATGATGTAAGTTAGACGGCTTGGGCGGAGCATCCGTTAACTCCTCCCCTTTAACTGTCAGTCTGATGCCAGTTTTTTTTAAACGTCAGCGCCGGCATCATTTTCTGCAGCTCAGAGCGTCTGTTGATGTTGAAAAAAAGTTCAACTTTTCTGGAAAAAAATGCCCTTTTTCACAGCTAACCAATGACAGAGACCTGTCGTTTCCATAACAACATGGGAGGAACGTGATTGGTCGAGAAGGCCCAAGCTCGAATAAATCTAATTGCGGCCGAAACGCCCGTTGGAGCATAGTTTTCTATACATAATACGTTTAATTTTCACTTTCAACAACTTCTGATTGCATTTCTAGCGAGAAATTAGTATTGTAGTTTTTAAATATGTGATTAGTTATAGCAAAGTCGCTCTCTGTTTATAATTCAAATATACTTCCTATCTGTTTCTCTGGGGTCCCTTCGTTCACAGACGCTGCCTCTGAAGTCATGGCGTTCGGCTGCTATTTGTAACCGAACGATGCTAGCTTTTTTTTACCTGCGTCTTTTCGACGGGGAAATCCTGCACACAGGTGACTCTCACTCACTGACTGCTTGCACCAACCGGAGGGGGAGGGGCCACGTGACTCGTTACCCTCTTCGCTGCACACAACCTGAGGGATTCCTGCACTTTCTGACTTTGAGGACGAGTAAAAAACTGCGACTACCGCAGGAACAGTATAACGGGAATTTTTTGTGGTTTCGACACTGCAGATTTTTAAAACCGCGGTATACCTTGGAACCGGTAATCGGCCCATGCCTAATTGGCAGTGAAAAGCGCAAGCCACTCTCACTAATTTTCTCCATTGAAATTCCTTTCACTCGTAAATGTGTCTGAATACGGAAGTAAAAACTATCGCAACTTCCGGTTTACGGGGACTTTCACAGGGAATATTGTTGTCAACGAATTTCATTATTGATTAGTCGTTCTGTGACGTCATTTGTGAGCTGCGCAGTTATAAATGAAGCGCATCTTCTTCCCTTTTAAAATGACTGTTTTAAACTCGTCTCTCTGCGCAGCGTGAGCCGCGCTGTTTTTAAGTCTATGGCAAGCCGATGGTGTCACAACTACGCTATAGATGAAACGGGTTTATAAACAGTATTTGCGCCACAAAATATGGCGTCATGATTCCAAGAGGCATAAAAATTGCCGATAAAAATGCTGTTTCGGTTGCACAGAGCGCACATTATTTACTGCGTTTTGCCTGTTGTATAATGAGCTCCTCCCGCTGATTTCCACAGCCAGTAAATATGAAGTGTTCTCACCCAATCACTGATGAACTGAGCCAGACCATACCAATTTACCAATGATCATGTAGGAATGCCTTTGAACTTTACAGGAAATTATTATGTGCACTGCGAAGGGTTACCTCTGCTAACATTAAACATATCATAGCTTGCTTTCTAAAGTAATCCATTTTCTTTTTGGAAATGTAAAGGTACACAACGTAGACAGGAATTATAGATTACCAATCCCATTATATGTCCTGCTCCAGTTAATTGCTTACATGAAAAGCAAAAAAAGTAAAGGGTTGAAATATTTTATTAGCTAATATCCAACACCAGAATGATGACATCGTCCATCGCCAATGGCTGACAGCCATCACGATGTTGGGCCGGCATCGTGATATCACTCCATGATGCAATTTTTATCATCAGGAGGGTCCGCGGTCGTCCGCACATCCCGTCCGCGTACAGCACATTCCCAAGACAAATGTTTACAGCAGAGTCAACAGTATGACTTTATGCGCATGTGTCCATCTCGTCCATTCATGCTTATCCGCAGTTGAGTAGATTTGGAAGTTGAACGATGCGTGTGTCCGCTAGGCGGACGTAGAAAGTGAACGCAAACAGTGAATCGTAGTAATGCGCTGCACTCATGTTGTGTGTGTGTACACTTGTCAATGACGACCTGAACTGTGCGTGTCCGCAATGGCAGAGGGAAACATCAGTGCCACGTGACCCGCGCAGTTGACTTATCACACAGCCTACACTGGTCCCGCCCCCTGATGTCATTTTCCATCGTGATGTTTCACTTAAAGCATCGTCCGATGCCAATTTGGTAGACAACGCCCAACCCTAATCGCAGGTTATTTTTTATATTTTAGTATTTATATTTTAGACCCGCAGTGTGATTTGAAGACAGTCTCTTGTCATAAACTGACAAATAAGACCAAACATTAAAGATCTGTTGGGGGTTTTAAGGTAGAAAGGTGGCATAACCTATACCATAATCAAAATAGACCATAAGCCGATTATACATACACTTACACTACTTATCTGACTACCTTTATAAAACAATCTTTGCATTATGTCTGCGTTTGTTGTTGTTTGAACTAAAATGGTTTCTAAAAGGGCAGGTAGGTCACTTTTATAAATGTCTTTGGGAAAGAGCATCTGCTAAATGCCTTCAATGTAAAGATGTAGATCAGTTGAAAAATGAGCTGTTTGTTATATATTATTAAAATCTACAGCAGGGGTGTCAAACTCAATTTCATCTTGGGCCATATCAGTATTAAGGTTGCTCTCAAAGGGCCGGTTGTAACTGTATGACTATAAATGTATCACTCTTTTATCACACTGCATAATTACATCGGCATTTAATTACTCCTTTTGGTAATAACTCAGTTAATACCAAGTTTTGAGTGTAATCAAGTTTATTTAAAAAAAAAATGTACAAAAATACGTGTTTGTGCATTATGTGAGCTCAGAAGTCTATGTTAACTTCTAAATTAAATCAATTAAGAAAAATATACCTATACATCAAAGAACAAAATTTCACATTCAAATGAATAATAAAGTTAGTTTTACCATAATACAACAAGCCCAATTAATTACTTCAATAAGTTTTTTGGTCACAGTTTAAAGTGGCAAAAGTGTTACAACAAATAATTGCACTCCGTTCTAAGATGCAGTCCGTGGCATAGAACTGTTTGTTTTTGTTCCAACAGCTATTCTGGTAGGATAATTTATGACAGAAACTTTGATAAAAAAATGTATGAACAAAGTATTTCTATATGAACACACCCACCAGCACATACACACTGAGAACATGAAAAAGGTACAGTATTAAGGTCACAATAGAAATAACTGTCTTCAGCTCAGTTCTTAACTATATTGGTCAGCTTCTGGTTAAGGTTGATGAGATCATGCTGACTGGCATTGTACTCTCAAAGTATCCCTCCACATCTTGACACACCAAATCACACACCTTCATTATCCCCTGATCAATCCCTGCGTACAGTATAACATACACCAAAAAATGTTTTAAGTGCAACCATTAGAATGCGTACACTTTAAGTTGTTATATATGTTGTTATATATTCCATGACATTGGATATCTAATGGTTAAAAAAATGGTTACCTAGTTGCTTTTCTGGCTGGATGACTGACACCGTTTTCCTGAGGTCAGTCCGTCGATATCTGGCGTCAGGTCTTGTGCGGTAGCAATTCGTAAAACGGCATGGAGGTTGTCATCGTTGATGCGTGATCTGTGCTTGGTCTTATTCAGATTCAGGATTGAAAACATCTGTTCACACAAGTAGGTGCTTCCAAACATGGACAGAACACGGGCAGCTTGAAGTCGGAGCTGTGGCATTGAAGCAGGGGGGAGAACACGATAAAACTCCTCGATTGCCACATCCTGGAACTCTTTTCTCAGGCTACTGTTGCACTGAAGATCTATTAACTCCATCTGAATGTGGTGTGGCGCACTGTTCACATTGGTGGTGAAAGGATTGGCAAAGATGTCGAAGTTTAAGCGTTGCGCTTTAAAGTCAGAGAAACGCCTATCAAATTCATTAATCAGCCGATTTACTTTACCCAATCTGGCGTGACTCACATTTTCCTGTTCCAGTTGAGACCTCCACAGACGCAGTTTTAGCTGGAAAGCTGTGATTGCATCGTACATCCCCGTTATGACTTGCTTGCGGCCCTGAAGCCTCTGATTCAGCTGCGCGAGATGCTCCGTTACGTCACACAACATGGCAAAATCACATAGCCAGTTTGGATCCGACAGTTCGGGCATAGATTTTCCTTTACTTTGAACAAATACAATTATTTCTTCCCGAAGCTCAAAAACACGCTTGAGGACGGCACTCCTACTCAGCCACCTTACTTCTGTATGATACAGCACATCTCCATGTTCAGTACCGATCTCCTCCAGAAACTGCTGGAACTGGCGGTGATTCAGTCCCCGCGCCCGTATGAAGTTAACAGTTTTTGTGACAGTGCTCATTATGTTGTCCAGTTCCAAAATCTTACCACACAGAGCTTCTTGGTGGATAATGCAATGGTATGTTATCAGGGGAGTGCAGCAATTACTTTTTTGCATTTTCTCTTTCACCAGTCCAACTAAGCCGGCTCTCTCTCCACACATTGCGGGTGCGCCATCGGTAGTAAGCCCCACCAACTTTTCCCAGGGTAATGTCATTTTACTGATAGATTTCTCCACTGCGGTGTAGATGTCCCTCCCTGTTGTCGTTCCATGCATAGCAACCACATCCAAGAGCTCTTCACTGACAGACAAGTCTGCATTTACACCTCTTATAAAAATGGCTAGATGCGCCGTATCAGTAATATCTGTACTTTCGTCAACTGCTAATGAAAATGCAATGAAAGTCCGGGCTTCTTCAGCCAGTTGTGTTGTCAGATTTCTCGCTAATTCCCTGGTTCGGTCTGCAATGGTGTTTCTTGACAAGCTAACATTTTTAAACGCCTGTTTCTTGTCAGGGCACACCTGCTCACATATCTTCAACATACACTGCTTTAAAAATGCACCTTCTGAAAAACACTTTGAAGCTTTGGCGATTTCTTCAGCCACAATAAAGCTGGCTTTCACGGCTGCATCATTTTGTGCAGAAGTCTTAGCAAACAAATTCTGCTGAAAATGCAAGTTATTTTTCAACTCTTGTACCTTTTGTTGCTTTTCTTGGTGGCTAAGGTTAGCATACTTTGATCCGTGTTTGGTTTCGAAGTGCCGGCGCAAATTGTATTCTTTAAGCACAGCCACCGCCTCCTGGCAAAGAAGACACACCGGCTTGTTTCCATTAAGCACAAACATGTATTCACTTTCCCATCTCTCTTGAAATAGCCTCCCCTCTGCATCAATTTTTCTTTTCTTTGACATGATGGGTCTAATTAATTATTTAGGCTATATCATATCACTCACTCGACTAGAAGACCGTTAAATAAAAATTTCAGACACTGCCACCTACTGGCTTGATGTTGTAATCGCGCAGGTAATACATTCGAGTCACATTTTCATGTTGTGGACATAATATGTATTATAAAAATACAATGATTTGTAAGCTCTCGCGGGCCACATAAAATGAGGGGGCGGGCCGGATTTGGCCCGCGGGCCTTGAGTTTGACACCTGTGATCTACAGTATGTCATAATGGTTTCATTTGCATGCTTTGATTTGCTAGGTCAGGTGAGATACAGAATGTCCAGCACTGTCATACCTGTGAGCTCTTCAACGCTCATCATCCAATTTCAGCCACCAACACAAACAACGGCAGTGGCAACGGTGTCAAATGCTCCTGTGCCTGTCTATGTACAACAGTCAGCAGGAGTTTCAACTTGTCATGGACTTCAGGGATTTCTGAAAGGCCAACCAAAGGCCCTTGGGGTGAGAAATTGACCATAAACCCAAATAATTTAAGAGTTCAGATGGAAAACCCTCTCAAAGCCACTTCTGTCAAAGTATGATGTTGAGTGAATGCTCTCCACACATAATACAGTATGTTACTCAAATCATTTGACTTAAAAAACCTGCTACATACTGTACCACACTCTGACCGCTCTGAAAGATCTGCTATTGAGCTTGATGAACAATGTTCATTGAAACGAGGGGTTTGCATCTGAACTCTTCTTTTGGGGTTTGTTTTTGTGTGAAGTAAAGTGAAAAATACACTGGAATACCTTCTAAATATTAACAAAGCATTAAAATTTGTATTTGAAGAATGTGTCTAAGTGACACCAACATGAGGTTTATCGAGTACAATGGTCAAATTGAAGGGTATCAGTCACAGAGAAGATAATAATAATTTGATCTTACACATCCGCAAATACAATGACATAATAGTTTATATTGAATATTTGATGTTGTCGTGCTCAGATGTGTTTATGTTCATTTTGTCCTACACAGACGGTCCAGATAATGATTGGTGTGCTGACTTTACTGTTTGGCATTGTGTCTGCAGTAAGCTCAGGGTCCATGTCGGTCTATAGTGGTATCGTTTTCTGGGGATCTATTATCGTAAGAAACAATCAAACTATCACGTGTTCTGTCTTTTATAATACAAGCTACATATTTCAACACAAGCCTCATTTTCTGCTTTTTCTCCTCTCAGTACATTACTGCAGGCTCACTCTGCATTGCTGCAGAAAATAAGATTAATTCACCCTCCAGTTTGTGTTTGGTATGTACACAGCAGTTATTACCTTCAGGGGTCCAAGCACTGGTACAAAAATAAATAAGATTTATTTATTTTCATTGCATGAAACTCGTATGCACTTCCAGAAACTGTAATATACTTAAAGAGCCATGTAACATTTACATACATACATAAAAAATATACTTTAAAGTTATTCAACATTCATATTTTTTTGTGAAGACATGTGGTTTTGGACCGGATTAAGTCGAGTTGTTTTCTGCTTGTGACCTCTTGTTGCAGATCATTCATGCAATGTCACATAGTGTGAACACATTAACAACTTCAAGACTCCAGACTTTACAGAGAACAAGTCATGTAGTCTGAACAGCACAACGGTCGGCCAACGTTTAAATTTGTGTAGTGTGAACTTGGCATAAGACACACAGTGATCTTTTGCCTTTTGCATGAATGATCTGATGTCCCAAAAACGTATCGTAGAACACATTTCATTGTTTGGGTGTCTATGACATAAAGAAGCCCATAATGTCTTTAAAAAGTATGAATCTTTATCTGTAGGTATCTGTGAAACCCGTTCATTCTGCACCATATTACTGTTATTTTTTTAATAAAATGTTGATTCAACAGGTTTTTTTAGGCGTGAATGTATCAAGCGTATAGCGTCAGTTCTGGCAGGCCATGTTAGTCAAGCTTGATCAGCAGATGTCATCATGTTAACATGTTAATTCCCCTTTACAAAATACACTTTTGTACTGTGCGCATCCACTCAATGTACTACGGTACAAGTTGTGAGAAAGTTGCGGCTGTGTGTCACAAAGTGTGTCAACTGATATAAACGTTGTGTATATTTTACAATCAACTGCAGCTAATACTGTAGTGTAGTGTATCTCAATACACAGTCCTACAGGTATAGGCTAGATTGTTCTGTAAATACTTTGGGCCCTATCATACACGCGGCGCAAATATGTTTTTGCTTGTTTCATATTGTCTTCACGTCATGCGCCACATTGTTTAAATACCAAATGCATTTGCGGCCATTTGTCCACCCATGGGTGTGCTGGTCTGAAAACGAGGTGTTCAGGTGCATTGTTGGCGTGTTGCTATTTTGAGGACACTGAAATAGACTGCACCACTGACCAACTGAATCCTTTAGATTATAAGTGTGTTCATAAAAATATATATTTTTTATCTTTATGTATACCATAATAATGTGTGCCGTTTCCTCGCTAGAGAAGATTTCAGTCTTTTAATAGCAAATCCGACATAGCTCGAGAGCAAACTCTGATTGGTTTACTGCACAACACCCATTCCTCATTAAAGGTGCCATGAATTAAAATCACAATTTTAACCCGAGCTTTTGATATATAAGAGGGAATCGTATTCACGTGAACATCATGTATGTGTCAGAACTGAAAACACCCATGTTACTGAGATTACATCTGTTATTGACACCAGGGTTAGGTATTGTTTTCGGGTGCTGGGTGATATCCATAAGTTACCGGGTGTCTCCTGTTTGTTTATTTCACGAGTTCACCTACACAGATAACAATGATAGGGATAGTGATAGAGCTTGGTTATGAAGGTTATGCGTATTTGGCGTGCTGTCCGGGAAGCGAGCTCCGAGCTCGCCAGATCTATCCGCGCCCGAAACACTCTACCTTGGTACGGGTGAGTGCGCCAAGCTCGGAACCGGTCTGAGCCCAGAGCACACCCCCCGGGGTTCCTGTGGGATAGTGAGCTTGGGAGAGAAGCCGGGGTGGAGGAGGGATGCTTAATCTTAGGAGAACGGGCAGGTAAGATGGTTTCCCTATTTATTAGCGAGCTCACTAGGGCTGATTGGGTGTACGCTGTGATTGCTGATTATAGACCAGCCGGCTGATTATATGCTCCGGCTCCTCCCGAACTTTGTTAATTAAACATCATTTCACGCGTTCACCTACACAGATAACAGTGATATTGATAGGGATAGTGATAGAGCTTGGTTATGAAGGTTATGCGTATTTGGCGTGCTGTCCGGGAAGCGGGCTCCGAGCTCGCCAGATCTATCCGCGCCCGAAACACTCTACCTTGGTATGGGTGAGTGCGCCGAGCTCGGAACCGGTCTGAGCCCAGAGCACACCTCCATAAAGCGAGAAAGTGGGACAGCCGCCGGAGTACGCATACCCTCCCAACGCGATGCTGAGCCCTGCGGAGGCGTGGCCTGCGTTTGGGTAGAGACAAGAGGATGAGGGCTCCTTAGGAGATGTGGATCGTTATGAGACGAGAAAGGGGTAGGGGTTCCTCCGAGGATGGTTGAGACTGAGAAGATGAAATGAGGGTGCCTGCTGCAGTGATGAGAAGTTTGAATCCACGAGTGGCTGGTAGTAGTGCGTAGGGAGAGTTCCTAATATGGGGGTTTCGGGAACCATCCAAAATGAACCTGGCTTCATGGGTGTCCCTGTTGTTGAGACTGATACTAAAAAGAGGCGACTGAAGGAGGGAGCCGGCTGTAGCAGAGCGCCTGATGGAGGCTCCTGCTGGGGTGATCATGCTGTGATGCTTGCTTCCGTAGAAAGTCGTAGGTGGCAGAGAGCGAGGACGGAAGCACTGGCCTCTGCGGGGGCGATCGCTGCGGCGACGCTGGCTTCTGCGCCTTAGATGGAAGCACTGGCCTCTGCGGAGGCGATCGCTGCGACGCTGGCTTCTGCGCCTTAGATGGAAGCACTGGCCTCTGCGGAGGCGATCGCTGCGGCGACGCTGGCTTCTGCGCCTTAGATGGAAGCACTGGCCTCTTGCGGAGGCGATCTCTGCGGCGACGCTGGCTTCTGCGCATTACATGGAAGCACTGGCCTCTACGGAGGCGACCGCTGCGGCGACGCTGGCCTCTGCGCATTTAGATGGAAGCTCTGGCCTCTGCGGAGGCGGTCACTGCGGTGGTGCTGGCTTCTGCGCCTTAGATGGAAGCATAGGCTGCTGCGGATGATTCTTAGTTGCAGAACTTGATTCCATGCCTGAAGTGGGAAAGCTGGCCTTGGCTGAGGCTGTTGCTGTGGCAATGCTGGCTTCTATGCTTGAAATGGAAGTGCTGGTCTCTGCCAGGGTAGTCGCTGCGGCGATGCTGGCTTTCCATGCTTGGGATGGAAGTATTGACCTCTAATGAGGCAGTCGCTGCTGCGATGTTGGCTTCTGCTGTCAAATCTGCTGCTGCAGAGCCCGAGACTTGGGCACTGGCCCCTGAGCCGGTTGCTGCGGTGGTGAGATCTCCTGTTAGGGAGATTTAGGCTGGCATGGAGGATGTTCGCGCTCATGCGTGTGAAGTATGGATTCTCTAGATGATTTTGGAAATGAGGGTTCGATGGGCTTCCCTGATGATAGAGCGATATGACCTGATGTAGCTCTTGAAAGCTTCCGATGTCCAGCGCCCTAGTGCTTGGATTTGAGACTGCGAGAGGCCTTTTTGGGCAGCTGTGGTTGCTGCGCCTATGCGGAAGGAGTGGCCGGAAAAGTGGTCTGCGGGGATGCCGGATAGGAGCAGGACGGCTTTGAGGTGCTTTTGGAACCAGAAGCGTGTAGCTGGGCAGTTAGACTCGACGACGAATAGAGGATCCGATGTGGTTTTGGTCTGGGATTTCCTGAAGTGGAGGTAGGCTAGGAGGGTCTGATAAGGTTGAATCGGTAAGTGGAGATTGAATATGTAGATTAAATGTCCTCTCCTGGCTTGGTCCGTCTTGCTCTGTTTAATCGAGAATGACATCATCTCTGAATCGAGTACTGACAAGTCGGATACCGTTGGATGGGTTAGGGGGTTGAAAATGGATGTTGTGGAAATTTCTGAACATCTTAGAAAGCCGAAGAATGCAAGGATAAACATGGTGTCGAGTGTGCGATCGATGTGTTTGGAGTGTTATCCTTTACGGAGGGTGGAAATGCATAAGGCGGCTTCTAAGGGGACAGTGAAATGGCCGAGGACCGGCGCCTGCATCGCTAGCTGAGGAAGCCTCGCGCTAGTGGTCGACGGAGGCGCCGTGGGCCAAGAGCCAGGGGCGGGGAATGGGTGAGAACGCACCGGAGCTCCAGGTGCTGGCGAGCCCACGTTTCTTGGGCGGCCCGCAGTGTTTACTGCTGGCGGGGCGTTGGCTGGAGGTTGGAGCTGGCCTACGGCGAGAGGGACGAGTTGCTGAAAGCCCTCGACCGGACGGTTCGTGTCGTCCGGGAAATCCGTGGCGGTACCTGCGCTCGCGGAAGGCCTGCTGTGCCGGCTTGCCAGCGGACGGCCACGACGAGCCGCATTGGTGGATTGCCCGGGCCAGGAATAGGGGGAACCACGAGCCGTGCCCGGCTTGTCAGTGGTCATTTGCTGAGCGGACTTCGGTGGGGCGGTGTCAGCCAGGGAAGAAGCGTAGAGGCAGTAAAGCTCCGCCTTGGTCATCCGCCTATGGAATTCGACGTCCGCATTGGATAGAGCCTGTTGTCCATTTCTGGATGGCGGGGATCGTGTTGTGAGTGGAGGTGTAAGAAGAAGCCGGTGAAGGCGGTGGACGTCTCTCTGACGGGGGTCAATGACGGGGGTCTCGAACATAGCGTCGAACTTAAAGTTGATGCTTAATCTTAGGAGAACGAGCAGGTAAGATGGTTTCCCTATTTATTAGCGAGCTCGCTAGGGCTGATTGGGTGTACGCTGTGATTGCTGATTATAGACCAGCCGGCTGATTATATGCTCCGGCTCCTCCCGAACTTTGTTAATTAAACATCATTTATCATGGAAACTCTCGTAACATTTGAGATTCGCGATCGAGGTGATTTTCTATACGGTTCGCGATCACGGGTCTCAAATGCTGACGGTCATATATCATTAAACACCATACAACCATAGGGTATACATACTAGTCACAAAGCCTTGCATTCACATCCAGGATATAAGTCAGTAAATTTGAGTAAAATCACAGGCTTCATTTATCCTGTATGAATGCGCCACATGAAATACAGATGTGAGGAGGTCATTTATAAATCACACAAGGTCCCCAGATAATACTAATCCTGTGCGAATAGGGCGAATGTGTAACCTAACGTTATGTCTCTAACCAAATTCACAGAAGGCTCTAACTAAGTTTTCTATGCAAACTGCTATCCAATCATAGCAGTGGGCGTTTCCTTTCAAGTCTTCATGGCGGAACGCCCATTCAAACAGATCGTTTGTTAAGTCTGCCTCAAAACTCGGGTATAAAATAGGCTATTACTTATTGATTTTTATGTTTTTTAATGTAAAAACCATGCATACGTCATAAGTAGACCTCATACAACAGTATAAAACAATAAACAAGCCCAGTTCATCACACCTTTAAGAAAATGGGGACAACCCTTTTAGACCATTTGCCGGGCAAGCCAACCATTTTTCCCCGTCGTTAAACTAGCAGAAGTGGATTTGGACACACCCTAAGCGCACCTGCACCATGCGCTTTAGACCACGCGCTTAGATCGTTTCGAGATTTTGCCTCGCAGATAATAAGTATGGATGATAAGGGATGGATAGTATGCGTATTTGGTGTGCTGTCCCGGGGAGAGGGCTCCGAGCTTGGTAGTTCCTCCAAACTCGGAGCGCCCGCCCGAGCTAACCAAACCCTATCCCTAAACCTGAGCTAAAAAGATGATTGGTGAGATTGGTTGTAGGAAACCAGCCGGGTTAGTTAATCTGCACATGCTCCTACCGAACTTTGTTAATGAAACATCACTAAAATAGCACTCTTAAATTATAATAAGTAACGGTATTTTGATGGATGGGTGATGATTGTTGAGTTTCTCTACCCATTCCCCAAACTGTTGCTCCGTGTTGTCCCAAACCCCCCAGATGTCATCCAAAAACCTCCAATATAACTTGGACCAATGGCTGCACTTGTTTGCTGCTATTTGTTCGCATTCAGCCATGTAGATTTACATTTACGCATTTGGCAGACGCTTTTCTCCAAAGAGACTTAAATTGCATTTCTATTTTAAAAATAAACATCCGTTTTGGATGTGACAAAAAAAGGACGCGGTTTTTGGGAGACGACAAACTTTGTAGGATTTCTGTGAAATAAAATGCACAATCCTGAAGCAATAATACCCAATGAATGGAGAAGGGACGCCTCTTTATAGAACATAAAATAGTTACTTTATTTTAATTTCCATGTATCCATTTATGAGGAATATGAAGCATTATGGATGTGACAATCCTGAAAATGGCACTTACCTGAATATGAAAAATCATGCACTAAAAATAAAACAAATGCTTTACAAATTTGAATAGAGATCTCAAATGGGTATTTAAACCACCAAATGTTAAAATCTGTGCTGTTACCATAGTAAAAACCGTTGTTAAAATCTTTATTTTTTAACGGCAAGGTTGACATTTTCATGGAATTGCCCATATGCTGGGGAAAATCTCTTACCCATGGCCGTTCCTTTCACCCTCAGGTAGGAATGGTCTTCGAATTGAAAATCATTCCTTCTGAGGCTGATCTCCAGTAGTTCCGTGATGTTGTTATCTGGTCTACCCTCCACCGGGTTTTCCTGTAAGCATCTTTGCACCGTCTGCAACCCTCTTTCTTAATCTGGGTGTATAGACTGACCACATCCAGAACGAATAGTAGTGTTCCTACTGCTACCTGTGATGTTTTGACCTTCTCAAGAAAGTCCCAAGTGTCCATCAGATAACTTGGATATCGAATAGAAATTAGCCCTTAGTGGTAATCCAACCATTCTGCTACCTTGTAGCTCTCACTACCACAATCCGACACTATAGGTCTGCCTTTAGGCATATCTTCAAATGGCCACAAGGTCCCATTCTTGTGAACTTTAGGTAGCAAGTAGAACCTTCTTGGTCTGGGTTACCCTCTCCCTTTGATATACTCCACTTGTTCCTCCGTTAGGTGTTCCCACATTTTAAGTCGACCTATCTCTCTGCTATTAGGGATGCTGTTTATTTATACATTGGGACTGTGAGTTTTTTTTAATTAAATTCTAGGTTGTTTAGTTGTCTATAAGCCTCTCTTCTATATTGTTATATGCTGCTCCAATGCCCGCTTCTCTCCTATCGACAAATTGTCCGCCCCTTCTTCTTCTTCTGGTGTCGCTCAGTGATTTATCATCTTTTTCTATTATTGCCCTAACATTATCCGATACTTGCTTCCCCTGTGGTTCCCATTCTGAGTTGTTTTTGAATCTATTTATATTACGATCAAATCCTCCCTCCTCCCCATCATTCTGAAAGCATGCTAGTAAATTTGATCTTTATATGGTATTCCGTCAGTCCTACCCTCGTCTCTAACCTATCCCAATGTTGTAATTTGTTTTTTTGGAATGAATTTGAGACCTTTGCACAGTAAACCAATCTGGTCTTTATAAAGCTTGGTTCATTTTGACAGGTTAATAATCAGGTTTTCCCCAACTTCTTGACCATTCTCGTGCTGTTCCTTCCAGGTGTGCAAGTCTCCCGCTAGGTCCATATAGGATTGTCACTTTCCCCACATCTTGGCTGCTGTTGCCTGGGTCCAATGTACCTGGTCTGTCTCTGTCTGGTATTGTTGTACTGGAAATGCATTTCATACTGGAAAAGCATTATATGCTTTGTTGATGGCTTTTCTTAATCAGAGAAGGGTTTCCCCTGCGATCATTCATACCTACTGATAAGATTACAGCCTCAACCTCTGGACTGATTGGTGTTTAATGTCTGATCAAGGTGTTTACTTTTGTCCACCTCGCTCCCGGATAAGACATTAAATGTATCCCTTCTTGTGGCGGCAAAGGAGGTCTACTGACATTCGAATCCCTGAGTACCAATTTCTGTCTTTTGGGTTCTAAAGTCCAGGGGTGTCATTTATAAAACTGTGCGTAGGATCCTTACTAAAAGTGTACGTGCGCCCGAAAGCCCTAAATAGCGTACGCCAAAAAATATTCAGACTTATAAAACGCACGCACACCTGTAAGCAATATTCGCTTTATAAATCATAGATCACCTGGCAAGTGTGCATACATGAATCAGCGTTCATATCCCGCCTTGTACAGGTCCAGTAGAATCCCGCCTTGTACAGGCCCAGTAGAATTTTTACCCATAAATAGTCAATGCAAAGCACCTTATGAATGCTGATTCGTATAATAATAACCCTGTCATCCAATCCGCTCGTTAAGCCTGACGTCACACACCATAGTGGACGTATGCCGTTTCCGGGTCCAACCGCTATCAGATGCCATAGAAAAGTGAAAAAGCCTGGCCCCACATGAGATTAACTAATTAATAATTGTTATAATTATTGATAATTAATATTATTATAATTATATTAAAGCCAAAGAAGTTCTCTGCAGCATTTAAATGTTTACAGCATTTAAACTGATCATTAACACCTCATTAAAATCACATCATTAATTAGCGGTGTCCTTCACCTGAGATAAAATTTGAAAACATAATTGTAAAAGACAAATGTTTTTTCATTCCGGTTTTGTTATGAGCATAGTCAGGACTGATAACGGGGACATAAAGAGAAACGATTGTGCGAGAGCTTAACGGCTGTATTTCCAGACATTGACATTTGATGATTGTGCACAGTATTTAAGGAAAATATATTTAGTATTTATTTACACTGTGTTCTTCAGTTATCGTATTTCCTGTAATCCATGCAGTCGGACCATCTCCTCCCCATGCGCTCATAGTGTGATGGTGAGACAGCGTGATAGTGAGACAGCGTGATACAAATATTTAGATTACATTTTTTTGTTGGATTTTACAAGAAGGTGCATGAAACAAGTATCACTCAATACATGCACAAATAAGTCTTATTTATTACTCTTAAGTAACATTTTTATCACACTTACTTTCTGCAATCTAACTTGAGTTCATTAACTTACGATCGGTTTCGCCAAACTGCTCTGTCTCCAAAATGTCCGTACGCATGGGTCAGAGTTTGCGTGGAGGTGCGCAAATTTTTCCGTCAAGTTTGTTTTTATAAATCCCATCTTTTATGTGGGAAGTGGCGTACGCATCTTTCAGGGCATGTTTTGTACGCGTACACGACGGTTATAAATGAGGCCCCAGGTGCCTGAGGGTCCTTCTACTCTCATGAAGAGTCCTTCCGTATCCCCTCCCTTCCTGCTAACTTTCCTATGTAATGTATCGCTATTAGTGTTGTCCTGTGTGTTGGATACTTCTGCCCTCTCATTTGGTTGTTCCTCTTGCCCCGGATGTGTCATTGATAGTTCCTCCTGATCCATTTGTTGTTGTTCCGCTTGGGGCAACTGTTGTGTCGTCTGTGTCTCTTGTTGTATTTCCCCTGTTTGTGTTGGGTTATCCTGTGCCAGATTCATGTTTTCCGCAATGTCAACATATTTGTGTAATGATCTTCCTGGTGCTACAAGATCAGCAGATTCTGCGGCCATCTTTAAGAATCGGCTGAAATCACATTTCCATCAGCACCTGAAATTTCTGATTTCTATATCTTTTCTACTCTATCTATAAAAAAAGACTTGGCTCTGTACACTGTAGTAGACATGTTTTATTGCACTTATGCTTTTTGGTGTCCTATTGTTGACTCAATTTCTTCCATTGTTTACCCAACTTGTAAGTTGCTTTGGATAAAAGCGCTTGCTAAATTTAATGTAAAACGTAATTTGTTGACCTCCTGTATGACCACTGGTTTTAGCCCTGCGGTTTGCCACCTCTGAAGCTCAAATCTTCTCCTTCTCAGTTAGTCCCAATAGTCTCAGTTCCACCAAAGATGCTTCCTTCATTCCCATATAGTGGTCCTTGAGTATGTGTAAGCTAGAGACCAACCAACCCTGTGCATTATTCTCAATTCTGTATTGAGTTTGGTCATTTGGGGCTGCTGGCCAAATTACCTCCCCCTTACCACCTGGTTATGTTCCTGAGTTGTTGGGGCCAAGGATTTAGGCCCTCCACTCTTAATTTATCCAAATGATGGAAAGCCTTTATGATCTTGAAAACATTCCTTATGGCTTTTCCAACGTTATCTTTTTCCAATTTTACTCTAAGATAAAATAAATATATACTAGCATCCTGTCTATAAAAGGTGGTCCCATGAGAGTGTGGTGAGGGGTGGGCAGTGTGTCTACACCGGTCACCCCTCCAGTGCCTGACTAGGCCTCTGTTCAGTCCCTCACTAGGTCCACCCCTTGTTATCAGGTATGTCCTAAGTGAGCCAGCTCTGTGTAAATTCCATATGTATCTTGATTAGGATTCTTCTTGTATAATTATTGTCCCGGGCTGATCGTATATGGGTTCTATCTCATCTTCCAACAAGCGATTCTGGTAGATTATAGTAAGTGTAAGGTAAACCTCACCCACTGTGTATGAATCAGATCCAGAGCTTTTCACAATCCTACAAGTTCGAAAGCACGGGCTAGATTTAGGGAATTTGTCAAACAGATTACTCTGTACGCATCGCTCCACCCCTAGACTGCCTATACAGCATGTTGGTTAGATAGGTGGATGCGCCAAAATGTACAGGCCAGCGCGTGTTAGTAAGGATTGATTCGCCCCATACATGTTCTCGAATGACCTGAGCGCAACACTAGAATGACACGGGTCCAAGTCCAACCCCACAACAACAGCGTTATTGTGTGGATATTGTAATAGGGAATAGCCTTGGTCCAAAACACTGAATATTAAGAAAAATACCCCCCCCCAAAAAAAAACATTCTTCCGTTTTTCTGCACTTTCAAACAATTTCAAACAAATGAGGTTTTTGGTGATTTTTTTTATTTTATTTCACACCCATTGTTAATGACAGGTAGGTGAGAAGAGATCGATTAAAACTGCCCACGTTTAACCCACTAAGCACATTGTAAAACACATTGTAGTCTATATTTAAGCCTATACTGTTTAAACATCACAATATTTCCGATCGGAAAGGAACAATTCACCCCAAAATGAAGAATTTGTCTTGATTTACTCAGCTTCGGGTTCCAAATCTGTATAAATGTCTTTGTTCTGATGAACACAGAATCCTTATATCCAAACAGTTCTTGGACACCATTGACTCCCATAGTAGGAAACAAATCTTTGTTCTGTTGAACACAAACAATATTTTGAAGAATGTAGAAAAGCATACAGTTCTGGGATACTTTTGACGACCGATTTCATTTTTCCCATCATGGTAGTTTCAGGAACAGAAGACCAGATCGTTTTTTCTGTAATATTTTCACTTATGCCAGCTTCTTTTAAAATAATTTTCTTTTATATATTGTTACTTGCCCAAACCACTAGATGGCGGGAATCACATATCTTAGGACAGTCAAACAAATATGGACATATACATTTCTCCGTTAAACAGACGCATTTATCCAAAGTGACTTACAGTGCATTCAAGCTATACATTTTCTCAGTATTTGTGTTTACTGGGTATCTGTGGCTACCACTGAGCCACAGAAAAAAGCATTTTTAGGAGGGAGAATTTCCAGTTGTTCCTTTTGCCACCAGTATATTAGCTGTAAAATAAATTAAATCTGTGAAGATTGACTGGACTGTGAAAACACGTTTTATTGGATGAGGCGTTAGTGCTTGGACCCTTCTGTTTGCTCATTGATGTGCAGGTTGATCACATGCATTCTTTGTACGTTAACTTGTTAACAAAAAGTTTTTAAAGTACTTGCTAATTTATTGATTGGTTTCTTGTATTTTTTTCTGGCTGTAGGTGAATGCTTCACTTGGAATGAACATCTTCAGTGTTGTAACTGCAGTCATCGCCATTATTTTCTTTTCATTAGATTTGGCTATAGGACCAATGTACCAATATTACTGCAACGACTATTATGACTATGGCTGTAATTCACAGAGAATCAATCAGGTATGTCATCAACTTCTATTTTGACATTTATTGAGTAATTACAATAAGATCACTGTGTGGTCATCACGCAAGCCTTAATTTGCACTCATCTGTCTTTTAATCTGGCATTTCAGAAGTAGTTTAATGATCATTTTAAAAAAATGTCAAAATTGACATTATACCCGTTCCGAATAACTTATCTGAGACACAGGGGTTAAGGATAGTCTGGACGGACTCCAGAGAGATTTTTGATTTTTTCCCTTAACCATTTAAGCGCAAACCCCACCCTGCAACATCTCTGCCTCGATTTCATTGGTCAGCTACGTTATAGCGCTGATTGGCCATTATAGGTTTGATTCGCCTTACATAAGCAATATGTGCAGAAATAATAACTGGGTGATAGTAAAAGTTCTGTTAAAGTACAAATTAGTCATCCTGCTACTTAACGCTGACAGAGAGTTTGTCCTCATTGTAACGGAGACATTTAAACACACAACAGTTACGCTAGATACGCGAGTCATGGTGGCGGGGGCGTGGTTTGCGCTTAACTGGTTTGAAAAAAAAATGATGCGATGTAGATGAGTTCTGGAGAGGCAGCTATGAAGTCCAGAATACTTCTCCACTTCCCCTAAAGTGAAAGCAGTGAAATATAACATAACATAACATAACAACATTACATAACAAAATAAAATAAAAACTACAAACATGGCACAGAACAAAAAATAACTTAAAGTCCACAACAGGGGTGCACAGGCAGAATCGTGACAATACTTTAATTATAAGTATGTTATATTACCATTTGAACCTCAAGGATGGAAGATTGTGGGCTGTGTGAGCAGTAATTATTTTGTTATTATTATTTGTGCTGATGTTGATTCTTCTCTCAGACTTTCTTCACGGGAGTCAGTGGTGTATTGCTGTTATTCGCCTTCCTTGAGTTTCTCATCTCCATTTTTCTGTCAGCATTTACCTGTAAAGTCAACTGCTGCTGTTGTCCTGCTCAGGTGAGTTATGTGCCAAATCACTGCTTCCCAAATCTTTTTTACTCCTCTTATTTGCATATAAAATGGAATCATACCATGGTCTGTTCGAATACTTGATTCTGATTGGTTGGAAGGTGTGTGCATTAAAGGGGTTGTTCCATTCAGTTTGATTACATTTGAAATTCACAGACAAAAATAACTGGCATTTTCACCTGTCTGGTCAAAGATTACACTATAAACATCAATAACTGCTTTAACTTGGCAAATGACCATGATATAAGCAGGATAAACCACAGTTTGCCGTGCATTAAAGTATTTTAATGCACTCCGCTTCGTGTCTGGCAGTTCTTGGCCTCCACGTCGTGCCTTAAAAACCCCTTGATGCAGGGCTAGCTGTGTCCCTTACACCACTGGTCGATCTTTGAGACGTTACCTGTCGATCCCCGAAAGTAGGCTGATAGGAAAATGAATAGACAAATATATTGTGCGTGATCAATGTTCAGTTTTGCCAGTGCATCTCTCTTTCTCTTCATTCAGCGGTTTTATGTTTTTATGTTCTGCATTAATCTTTTCGTGGCTGTGTAAATAACCTGCGTGAGTTTTTAATGTGACCGTTATCATTAATCACATTTCATTGTGATGCGCGACTGCGCTTGATCGCTCTTCAGTGTTTCTAATGTCGGTGGTCAATGATCAAACGCAAAATGACTTGCGCATGCAGTGGCCTTACAGTCATATGGAGGTCACTATACTATACTATATGAGAAAGCGTCGCATTTTAATGTTGAACTTGTCTGTAAGACAACATCAGTCTATTCTTTGTGATTGTGAATGATATGCAGGTCTGTCAGTGATGGTAAACAGTACCTCATGCTGGAGATGATATATCCTGCTGACATCCTATGTATGCTTTCAATTAGCCTAATATGATAGCCCATTCCATACTACATTGTCAGACCTTTAGCTATTTTGTGATACAGATACTTATTACCAAGACATTTTTAGACGGGTAAAAGTAAATAGAGAAATTATTTTAAGATAAATAATTGACGTTTTTGTTATTATTAGGGCCTATATATAACATTTCTATCTATATACTGTATTTACTTTAAAAAAGTAAACCAAATAAATGCATAAAAAACAACAAACCTTTATACAGTAAATACCTAAATAATTAGGGTCTTGTTAAACTTATTCTTAACCTCGTTTTAATGTCAAGCTGTCATGTGTGAATTAAAGTCCTTGATCTGGTGTTTGAATTGGTGTTTTTCACGTCATTTTGGCACACTGAAAGTGGCAACTCTACATGTTAGGGTTTGCTTTGTTGCATCTGAAAAGTGGAACAAAGAATTTCAGGTAATTCAAATAGACCCACAATTATAGGTTAAATGAAAGGCCTCAAGCTGGAGGTTCAATCTGGGCTGTTTTCATATTCAACTTTTTGAGCAGTAGATCTTGCCTTTAAACAATTCCAAGGTTGGGTTGTGTGTGTGTTACTACAAATCTAATAATTCTAGTATTTACACAAACATTCATGGATACTTTGGATTAATGTTTAAAAACATAACAACAAGAACATCAATACATGGAAAGGTTATGAATGAATATATGTACATTTCCATATAAATGTATTTAGGATTGTATGTCTGTCCCCAAAGTGAGTAAAGAGAGTTCATCTCCCTACATTCCATTTGGTCATTAAATACTCTTATCTTGATGGTTTGGTGTGGGTTGCTATGGTCACCAGAGATCTGGTCCTGCCTAGGTGTTAGATGCAGATTGGGGCAGACCCCCTGGTGGGTAGCTTACTGTTTGGCTGAGGGTTGTTGTTGTTATATTTAAGAAATCTAACTAGTTATTGCGTGTCTGATCGGTCACAGTCACTACAGTATGTTACGATACAAATATTTATTTGTAAAATTCTTCACTCAAATGTTCAAACCCTCAAGCTTTTAACATGTAGAATTCTCCAGCTTTAAACTCCTGTCCACAGGAATGTTGGACATCACGTGAGTGTAAATAAAGTAAACTAAGCACACATTGGGTTTCCAAACATTGGATTTTTGCAGCCCTTGGAGTTCGTAAGAAGCAGCATTTACTGTGAACCAAATTGCCCTAAAAATGTATTTAATGTAAAAAAATGTTAATCAGCTTTCATGTTTTACATGTATACAGTAGATGTGCACTTCTTTTTAAAGTACAAATGTCCTCAATCGTTTCGTCTTCACTTTAAAATAAAGTTTACATATATTTTTAAATGTGAAGTTTTTAGTGTTAGTATATACATTTACATATTCGCTTAATTTGCTTAGGATACTATTATTTATTGGTGAAATCAATAAATAATTTCATGTCTCTCAAGCTCCAGTCCACCCTGTTACATTGGTGTTACTTGCCCTTTAAAATCATAAGCATATGACATGAATCACATGACTTGCTAGCAGTGTTGTAATGTAACGGAGTACAAATACTTCGTTACTGTACTTAAGTAGAAATTTCACGTATCTGTACTTTACTTCGCTATTTAAATTTATGTCAACTTTCACTTTTACTCCACTACATTTCCTAGATAAAATGTATACTTTTACTCCGTTATATTTCCACTAAGCATCTTTGTTACTCGTTACTACTAAATAAAATAATCAGAAGATGAAAATGTGTGCGACTGCAATAAGCGAGGTTTGGCGAATCACTTCTCCTAGATTGCATTACGCACGCTCCGCACGCTCTATTTCAGCGTAATGCTTATTTGTTGCCAAAGGCGAAGGAAGCACAACTGAAACCGCCGGCGCCATGTAAGCACCTACTGGAGGACCTCCCGTTATCTTAGACGACCACCCCGACGATAGTGGTGAACTCGGTGAACAGGGTGAAGATAACGTTATACATCCGTGGCCGTATTTGCAAGAAATGTTTCTGTACATTGGAGTGAAAGATTCTTCCTACCGGATGAAGTGCCTGTTATGCCTACCGAAAGTCACTGAAATTTTGGCATTCAAAAACTCCCCGTCCAACCTGAAGAAGCACATCCAGGCAGGTTAAATGAATAGTTATTCAGTAAAGCCACAATGTCAATGTGATTCAACATTAGTTATCATAAGCCGCATCAGATATCTGGCTAACGTGATGGCCAGGCTAACGTTTGCTTGTTAACATTGCTAAGTAACGTTAACTGACATGGCGCACATGTTAGAACCCCCTTAGCTGTTCTAAATCCACTGTAAAACACGGCTTCAAGGGGCTTTTTGCTTTTATAAAACGGTTACTCCATTAAAATATTTATTTTAATATTTATTTTATTCATAAAATAAACATCAGCAACAAAAAAATATAACGCTATAACACATGTATTCCTCCCCCAAGCAATGTAGTTCCAAAGAGGTTACCAAGCAACAAAGCAAACAAACCATCACAAATGGCAGTTGCGCAGTAACACTTATGTAATGCGGTCACAGCTGTATGTTTGTTGAGTAATTTACAACGGCTTCGAACGCGGCTCAACCAATCAGAATCAAGGACTTGAACTATCCGTTTTATAAATTGTGAATGTACGCTTGCATTGTTGATCAAAGTCACAGTGCTTTTATTGCCACACAACGAGTTGGCTGATTTTTTCTTAGTAGAGCAGTTAACTAACTTAAGGTACATGCAGTGGAGATAAACCATAACACAAGTACAGTAACGTTACAGGCAAAACACAAACAACAGCAGTTTGTACCAGTTAATAGTGTTATTGCCTAGGTGTTAAGGGTGGCAGTCTGAGTGTTGTTTATAATTCTATGTTATTGAATCAAGATAATATGGTGACATTTAAGTTAACACGTTTTTAAAAATGAAACTATATTCCCATCAGTGATGCAAATTAGAACTAGTTTCTAGTAATTTGCATCACTGATGGAAATATAGTTTCATAAACATTATCTAACTGCAAGTAAGTTAAACAGTCAAATGACAACTGTTTGTGACTTTAAGAAGATACCCTGAATATGCTTCATGCGTTACTATAACAAAGCCACAATAAAGTTCACAATCAAAGTTTAAAAGTTTTACTTCAAATACTTAAGTACATTAAATATCAGAAAATTACTTTTGATACTTAAGTACAGTATATATCAGATACTTTAAGACTTTTACTTAAGTACTATTGTAAAAGGTAACTTTCACTTCTACCAAAGTCTTTTTCTAGTACGATACTTGTACTTTCACTCAAGTATTGCTTTCTAGTACTTTATACAACACTGCTTGCTAGAAGCGAAGTCATATCCTTGGAGGGAAAGCAACCCTTCAAAGAATGATGTGTTAGTCATAACTTAATCTAATCTATTAATATTCTTCTTCAATAAACATGGACGTAGTGCCCGTGACGTCACCTGTAGCTTTGTGATAAGCATCTTGTCAGCGTGTAACCGCATGTCACTCCCTGATAATGGAAAATGGGCAAAGAGGCGGCATGTGGGTGGAGCTGAGGTGCCTGGATGGAAGATATGATAAGATACAGCAGCGTACAGTGTACTTTAGAATTCAGGAGTTTTACATAATTAATATTGCATATACGAATTTATAGTCCGTTTAATATTTGACCTGCGGTTCTCTCTCCTTTATCTCAAATGTGTGCTTTCACTGTGTGCGTGTGTGTGTGTGTTTGTGCATCTATGTCGATGTGTGTAGTGTGTGTGCATATTGTGTGTGTGGAGCGTTTGTATGTCTGTCTTTTGTATTTTCACCTTTTTCTTGTTTTTACAGGTATATGCCTTTAGTTGTTTTACTTGTAGTCAATATGTCTCATGTACAGCTGCTTTGTAACAATGAAAATTGTAAAAAGTGCTATATAAATAAAGTTGAGTTGAGTTGAGTTGAGTTGAGTACAGTACAGTGTGGTTTAAAAACCTGTAATACTGAAACTATCTGCCAGTGTTATTGCATTTCTGCCATCCCACAGAAAGAAGGCATAAAACACCCACATGTGCATTTTTTTCCAAAGGTGCAGTTTGCTCAACAAGTTTTACCTCCACAGCACTATGATTTCAGGCCCACTCATAACAACTCTGAGGTAAGAGAAACAGTACTCAAAGAAAGAAAGAAAAAAACATTATTTGGATTTCGTGTTTTGTGTTCAAACACTGTGTAAAGCACTCAATAATGGGCACAATCATTTTGACATAATATTATCAATAAAAAGGTTTTCCCTTTGCAGATACCTGTGGACAGCAGCTCTTTCATTCATCAGCATCCTGCAGAACGTCCCCCACAATACAGTGAAAGCAAATAAATATCAAAATTAAAAAATTGGACAGTGAAGTGAAAAAAATGTAGTCACTTATGAATACAAAATATATGGGAATATATATTGGAAAATATGATGTCCTCTAATGTCCTTCCATTAGAAATGAAAACATGAAAGCAAATAAAGAAATGACTTGATCAGATAATAATTACAGTTTCACACAGTCCTATATGTGTAAACTCTATCTGTTTAAGACTAGATAATATTTCATGATTTTCTTTAGTTAAGTGAAGAATGCTGCATAATCATCTGTGAAAGTAGATAGGCTTGAACAACTTTAATTGCTTAATATAATCTGTAAGAATAGAGTAAATAATAATAAAGAATGAATAAAAAAAAATCTGATTTGTGTCTTAACTAAAACAGGAAAAAAGTTTGTTATTTACATTTATGCATTTGGCAGACGCTTTTATCCAAAGCGACTTACATTGCTTTATCCTATACATTTTACATAGGTATTTGCAATCCCCTGGGATCGAACCCACAACCTTGCGTTGTTAGCGCAATGCTCTTACCACTGAGCTACAGGAAAGTTATACAAGGGTGATTGTCACATTGTGCAAGGAAGAGGAGAAGCGAAGATCCAGGGGCCTCATTTATAAAACGTGTGTATGCACAGATTCAATAAGCTGTAATTCTATTAAAGATAACAAGCCACGGCAGCAAATGTGCTGAAACAAAATGAGCAGTCTCCCAGTGAGTAAGCCAGTGGCAACGGTGGCAAAGAACCAAAACTCCACTATAGATGTACAGTGAGGAAAATAAGTATTTGAACACCCTACTATTTTGCATGTTCTCCCACTTAGAAATCATGGAGGGGTCTGAAATTGTCATCGTAGGTGCATGTCCACTGTGAGAGACATAATCTAAAAAAAAAATCCAGAAATCACAATGTATGATTTTTTAACTATTTATTTGTATGATACAGCTGCAAATAAGTATTTGAACACCTGTCTATCAGCTAGAATTCTGACCCTCAAAGACCTGTTAGTCTGCCTTTAAAATGTCCACCTCCACTCCATTTATTATCCTAAATTAGATGCATCTGTTTGAGGTCGTTAGCTGCATAAAGACACCTGTCCACCCCATACAATCAGTAAGAATCCAACTACTAACATGGCCAAGACCAAAGAGCTGTCCAAAGACACTAGAGACAAAATTGTACACCTCCACAAGGCTGGAAAGGGCTACGGGGAAATTGCCAAGCAGCTTGGTGAAAAAAGGTCCACTGTTGGAGCAATCATTAGAAAATGGAAGAAGCTAAACATGACTGTCAATCTCCCTCGGACTGGGGCTCCATGCAAGATATCACCTCGTGGGGTCTCAATGATCCTAAGAAAGGTGAGAAATCAGCCCAGAACTACACGGAAGGAGCTGGTCAATGACCTGAAAAGAGCTGGGACCACCGTTACCAAGGTTACTGTTGGTAATACACTAAGACGTCATGGTTTGAAATCATGCATGGCACGGAAGGTTCCCCTGCTTAAACCAGCACATGTCCAGGCCCGGTTTAAGTTTGCCAATGACCATTTGGATGATCCAGAGGAGTCATGGGAGAAAGTCATGTGGTCAGATGAGACCAAAATATAACTTTTTGGTCATAATTCCACTAAACGTGTTTGGAGGAAGAAGAATGATGAGTACCATCCCAAGAACACCATCCCTACTGTGAAGCATGGGGGTGGTAGCATCATGCTTTGGGGGTGTTTTTTCTGCACATGGGACAGGGCGACTGTACTGTATTAAGGAGAGGATGACCGGGGCCATGTATTGCGAGATTTTGGGGAACAACCTCCTTCCCTCAGTTAGAGCATTGAAGATGGGTCGAGGCTGGGTCTTCCAACATGACAATGACCCGAAGCACACAGCCAGGATAACCAAGGAGTGGCTCTGTAAGAAGCATATCAAGGTTCTGGCGTGGCCTAGCCAGTCTCCAGACCTAAACCCAATAGAGAATCTTTGGAGGGAGCTCAAACTCTGTGTTTCTCAGCAACAGGCTAGAAACCTGACTGATCTAGAGAAGATCTGTATGGAGGAGTGGGCCCAAAATCCCTCCTGCAGTGTGTGCAAACCTGGTGAAAAACTACAGGAAACGTTTGACCTCTGTAATTGCAAACAAAGGCTACTGTACCAAATATTAACATTGATTTTCTCAGGTGTTCAAATACTTATTTGCAGCTGTATCATACAAATAAATAGTTCATACATTGTGATTTCTGGATTTTTTTTTTAGATTATGTCTCTCACAGTGGACATGCACCTACGATGAAAATTTCAGACCCCTCCATGATTTCTAAGTGGGAGAACATGCAAAATAGCAGGGTGTTCAAATACTTATTTTCCTCACTGTATACGTATGTAAGGCTGGAGAAAGAAAACCTTGGGGGAGGCCAAACTTAGCCAGTTCTCCTCTGGCATATTAAAATAGCACTGCTGCAATTATACGATTTTTATATTTTGGGAGCTATTAACAGACCTACAGTGCGCGCGATGGATTGTAATCTGACAAAAGTTCACAAAAATACTGAGGCGCTTGACCATTCAATGCTTTCTAAGTTATTAGCAGGATTTTTCATTATATTTCGAACTTAATAGGCAGCCAGTGCAGTGATAAAAGAATTAGGCTTATATGGTCAGATTTATTTGATCTAGTGAGCACTCTGGCTGCTGCCTTTTGAACCAATTGGAGTTTATTCAGAAGCAATGCAGGAGATCTCCCAACAATGAATTACAATAATCTATTCGTGAAGTCATAAATGCATGAATAACTTTTGTCCATTTTATCTTAATGCAATCGCACCGCAACAGCCAAGTTTACAGCTTATGGGAACCCTTTATATAAATGTCCCTTTCAAAGACCAGTGTTCGTCCTTATGAATGCAATTTCAACTTTTTTTGAAGTGCGTCTTTCATTAAAGAACACTGCTATCCTACATAACGCAGTAAAACAGTGCGTGCATAGGATTATTGTCTAATTGATTGTGGAGTGATCGATATCCATAAATTCAGCACCACCACCATGGACAGCACCTGTTAACGTGGCACGTAGACAAGTAACAATTTGCAATATCGAGAAAATGACAGGTCACATGTTACACAGATATCAAAGAGCGTTTTACACTTGCATATGGCATGCTGCCGCTTCGGTCCACAACCAGCTGGGGTTCTCTCCTTCGCGTGCCTTGCGGTGGCTCTGGGCGCTCGGTGGACGGCTCGACCATCCGCCCCCTGGCGACCGGCGGTGGCTCCTCCTTTTGCGGGAAGTCGGCGGCGAGTCCCCCGTCCCCTGCTTCTCCACTTGGGCGGACGGACACAGGCTCCAGCCTCTGGAAGTCGGTGGCCCCCTCAGCTCTTCCGCCCCCTGCTCCTCCCCCTTGGGCGGACGGACGCAGGCTCCGGCCTCTGGCGGATTGTGGTGACTCCCCTGCTCCCGCTTGGACGATAGCCACCCCACCTCGACCCAGGAGTGCGGCAGCAAAGATCGCCGTCCCACTGAAGCTTTGACGGCCGGCGATGGCTCTCCTCTTCTCCAGAACCATCGCTTCGGGCTTTTCTGTTCATAATGATAGAATTTGTTTGCTGAGATAAACAAATGTTAAAATAAAACATATTTTGTAGAAGGCATGAAGTTTTGGTGGTTGATTGACATACAAGAAAAATAATTGTTTGATCATGCATTGCTAGTGTTGATCAGGTAGGCCTTTGTACATTGTTGTTTATCCACAGTTTCTAAAAAGAATCCTCCAATGGCTTTTAGTGCAAACCATTAGCCCAAATTATGCAAAGTAACTACTTGAGAAATAGTTAAAGCCCAAATCATCCAAAATAACTAACTCAGTTGAAATCATTTGCTGACATCTTGGTCCCCCCAGTTAAAATATCCCATCTGCGCCCCTGTATGTATGGGAACGGTAGGTTCTATAAACACACTTTTAAGTGTTCATTGGTAGCAGAGATGTGTTTGTTGTCTTCGTAAAATCTGATTAAATTAAGCTCAAATGTTTTTCCTTCACAAGGGGGCGCTATAGTACCTCCTATAGTACAGCATTTTAAATATTGCTCCAATACATTGACAAGCACTATGCCTTGCCTTGAAAAACATAGATTTCTTAAACAGCAATCCCAAATTTATACATAAAAGTGAAGGATGACATTCTTAATGATGTGAAAGAAATCTCTTTTATTTAGCCACGACAGACATGTGGTTCAGAACAATGCCAAGGTCATGGGTTTGATCCCAGGGATAACACATACAACTACACATACGACTAAGTGTATAGTTTAATGCAATGGAAGTCGCTTTGGATAAAAGAGTCTGCCAAATTCATAAATGTAATAATGGTGCTAATGTTGAGACAGCAATGGGGAAACCATGGTTAAATTACTCTCCATTTGACCATCTCAAATGCCATAGCAAGTGAGAAGAAACGCAGGAATCTGGTATACACACTTTCAGTATTTTATTATTTCTTTTCATAAAGTGAAAACAATGTTTTCAGTTTTTCCAAATGTAGATATGTGTCATTAACAAAAATTACAACAAGCATGTCGAATTTCCTCCAGCATGTCGCTACCCCAGGGGCCCGTTTCAGAAAGGAGGCTTAGTGAAAACTCTTATATTTACACTGAAATGAAGGAAACTCTGGGTTTTCCGTTTCAGAATGCCAGGTATGTAAAACCCGAGAAAGCGGGGTAACTCAAGCCCGTTTCTAAAGGAGAGGTAACTTATACTCAGAGTCAGTAACCATAGCAACTTACTTTGTGAACCTAACCTAGTCGAGAGCAGGTTTTCTTTGGCAAACCCAGAGTATATTTTGATCTCCTCCCCCTTTTAAAGCGCGAGTGGTGTACATCATTCTTTCTTTCATTCATTCACTAATACAGTCATTCATGGCACACATTTTGATCATCTCAGTGGCTAAAATCTCATATGTGCTTTTATAGAGGATTCAGTACATGAAGAGGCTGCAATAATTCATAGGGATGTACTTTGATTTCAGGAGTGAAATTTTGTCATTTCTCTGTGCATTTTTATTGAAACTGTACCGTTTTTCTTTACAGGGAATTAGATTTATCAAAATATATCTCATCCATCCTTACATCAATAACATCAGCTATCGGTTGTGTATTACATCAGAGCATAATTTTCTATGGACGATGAGAAATGACTTAATAAAGTGTATGAATTAAGAAAATAATGAATACAGTATCCATGGAGAAATGAAGCGATAAAGGTAATAAACAATTAATTTCGATGTGCAGCAATTCCACTTTAAATCTCCTCCGAACAGGGTTCGAATCGACAATCAGACGCCCTACCGGTGTCCTTTACATCATGGCGTTTCATTTGTATTATTAGAGCACTGATGGCTTGTGAGAACATAAGATTTTTTTATTATTTCTGTCTTAGTTCTGTTGTTTCATTCATTTAATGATTAATTTATTTGTTTATTGGTACATTTATCTATTTATTAAAGTCATGTTTAGCACATCTGTAAATCCACTGTATGCAGAGCGGAAACTGTGCATCGCTCTCAAGCGCTTTCTGCCACCATGTTGCTTTTTTTGGTGCCATTGCCATGGTTAAGCCTGATATCGGAGCTCCATTGATGATGGCTTTTTATAGTCATGGTGGACACGCTTAACCCAGGGTAAGACGACCCAGAGTAAATTGAACTAACTCAAATCAGCTGTTTTGAAACCAAAAACTCAAAGTTTCTCATTTCTAAGTGAACCAACTCTGAGTTCAAGGTTTAACCTAGAGTTAGTTGAACCTCCTTATTAAAACGGGCCCCGGGGGTCTTCATGGATTAAAGTGAAAACAATTCTGAATGACAATTTTTTTTCAAGCCAACTCAAATTCCTTTAACCTAGATTTATCTTAATAGTCGAAACCAATAACGTTTTACATTTACATTTAGTCATTTGGCAGACGCTTTTATCCAAAGCGACTTACAGATGGGGTAAGCAATCGAAGCAATTCGGACAACGTAAGTACAACAAAAAGCATAAGTGCAATCAATAAAACTGGCTTCATAAAGCCTACCACAGTATACAGAGCTAAGTTAAGTTAGAAGTTTTTTTGAAGAGTAGAAAAGAGATAGAAGTCAGAACTGATCTGTAAGGTGTGGACGGAAGAGATGTGTTTTCAGACGATTCTTAAAGATGGCTACAGAATCTGCAGATCTTGTTGCCGCGGGCAGATCGTTCCACATAAGTGGAACCGATCCAGAAAAGGTTTGTGAGATCGATTTTTTACCTTTTTGGGATGGCACCACAAGACGTTGTTCGTTTGCAGAGCGCAGAGATCTGGTGGGTACATACGTCTGCATTAGCGAAAGAAGATAAGGGGGTGGTGGACTTGTAGGCCAGGAGGAGGGATTTGAATTTGATGCAAACCACAATAGGGAGCCAATGTAACTTTATGAAGAGAGGAGTGACGTGTGCTCTCTTGGGTTCATTGAAGACCACTCTTGCCACTGCATTCTGGATCATCTGTAGAGGTTTGGTTGTGTAAGCTGGGAGTCCAGCCATTAGCGCATTGCAGTAGTCCAGTCTGGACAGAACAAGGGCCTGGACTAGGACTTGTGTAGCATGCTCTGATAGGAAGGGTCTAATTTTTCTAATATTGTAGAGGATGAATCTACAGGACCGGGTGGTGCTGGCAACCTGATCTGTGAAGTTAAGCTGATCATCGATCAACACTCCCAGGTTTCTGGCCTTTCTGGAGGGTGTGATGGTTGATGAGCCCAGTTGAATAGAGAAGTTGTGATGAGTCTTTGTGTCAGCCGGAATTACAAGCAGTTATGTTTTTGCAAGGTTCAGCTGCAGGTGATGGTCCTTCATCCAGAGCGAGATGTCGGCTAGGCATGCTGAAATGCGTGCAGAAACTGTCGGATCGTCTGGCTAAAAAGACAGGTGGAATTGTGTGTCGTCCGCGTAGCAGTGAAAGGAAAAAACATGTTTCCGAATGACAGAGCCTAGGGATATCATTAAAACAGAAAATAGCAACGGACCAAGCACTGAGCCCTGAGGCACCCCTGTGTCAAGATGTTTGGACTCGGAGACCTCGCCTCTTCACGATACTCTTAATGACCTACCAGAGAGGGCCTCTGCTCTTTGCATTATATATGCTACCTCTAGGAGATATAATAAAGCGACACGGAATTAGCTTTCACTGTTATGCTGATGATACTCAACTTTATATTTCCACGAAGCCTCATGAAACCCAGCAGTTCCATCGAATAAAGGAATGCATAGTTGATTTAAAAAACTGGATGAGTAACAATTTTTTACTACTGAACTCGGACAAAACAGAAGTGTTACTTACTGGACCAAATACCGCCATACGTAACAACCAAGAATACTGCTTAACTATTGACGGATGCTCCCTAAAATCCTCGTCATCAGCTAAGAATCTTGGCGTTGTATTCGATAGTAATCTGTCATTTGAGAGCCATGTCGCCAACACCTGTAAAATTGCATTTTTCCATCTTAAGAATATATCTAAACTACGTCATATGCTGTCACTGTCAGATGCAGAGAAATTAATTCATGCATTCATGACATCAAGACTAGATTACTGTAATGCACTTTTAGGTGGTTGCCCTGCAGGCCTATTACAAAAACTGCAACTGGTTCAAAACGCGGCAGCTCGAGTTCTTACACGTACAAAAAAGTATGAGCATATAACCCCGGTTCTGTCAACTGTCAACCTTGCACTGGTTACCTATAAAGCATCGCATTAACTTTAAGATCTTGCTTATTACCTATAAAGCCCTACATGGTCTAGCGCCGCAGTATTTGAATGAACTTCTATTGTATTACAATCCTCCACGTGCATTTACGCTCTCAGGCGTCCTGTCAGTTGGTAATACCTAGAATTTCAAAATCAAGTGCAGGTGGTAGATCCTTTTCTTATCTAGCGCCTAAACTTTGGAATATTCTTCCCTGCACTGTCCGGGAGGCAGACACACTCTGTCAGTTTAAATCTAGACTAAAGACGCATCTTTTTAATCTTGCATACACTACACTTCCATAATACTAATCCTCAGAGGATTTAGGCTGCATTGTTTAGATCAACCGGAACCAGGAACACATCCAACAACAAATGCTGTACCTGTTGCATCAAAGAGTGCAGAACACACTCTACTCTCAGCCAGTCTTGTCTCTTTGTTCCAAGGTTACCGCAGGACCTGACAAGAGCTGAGATGATAGAGCTGGATGAAGGACGCGGCAACTTGACACGATTTTTCAATCGCTTCAAATGCTATTAGATTGTTAGTGATAATCTTAAATCTATAATTTACCTTATTAGTAAGTTTATTTATTTTTTATGTAGCCTTGTTGTGCAAGCACTGTTGAGCTTGTGCAGAGGCAGCAGCTTTTGCCAGAGGGGAACTGGAATCCCCTGGTTGGGCCTGGGTTCTCCTGAGGTTTTTTTTCTCGATTGGAGTTTTGGGTTCCTCGCCACCGTTTGCATATTGTTTTGCACTATTTGCCTGGCCGGGGGGGCTGCTTTAGAATTTAGAAGTTAGACATAATTAATATTGCATATAAGAATTTATAGTCCGTTTAAAATTTGACCTGTGGTTCTCTCTCCTTTATCTCAAATGTGTGCTTTCACTGTGCGTGTGTGCGAGTGTGTTTGCGTGTGTGCGTCTATGTCAATGTGTGTAGTGTGTGTGCATATTGTGTGTGTGGAGCATTTGTATGTCTGTCTTTTGTTGTTTTCACCTTTTTCTTGTTTTTACAGGTATATGACTTTAGTTGTTTTTCTTGTATTCAATGCGTCTCATGTACAGCTGCTTTGTAACTATGAAAATTGTAAAAAGCGCTATATAAATAAAGTTGAGTTGAGAGTTGAGGTAAGACCTGAACCATTCTAGGACCACTCCAGAGACACCCATAGCCTGAGGGTCGACAGGAGGCTGTGATGGTTGACAGTGTCAAAGTCGGCAGATAGATCCAGGAGGATAAGAACTGATGAGTTTGAGGCAGCTCTTTCCAGTCTCAGTGCTTCAATGACAGAGAGCAGCGCTGTCTCAGTGGAATGCCCGCTATTTTTATCTATACCTAGACAAATAATCAACCATCTATAACTTTTCAACACATTTATTTATTTATTTCATAAGACCAAATGTTTTCTGAAACTCTTAATAATTAACAGAAAAAAATAACAAAATAAAAGCACCACTTAAGACCTAAAATGTTGTTTGTATTTGTCTCCAGAGTGATTTTAACTTTTTTCTGCCTTTTGGCTGTGAAACCATATTCCTGAAGCTTGGCTACACCTGACACCCGTTTCATCGTTTCACTCGTTACAGTTTCTGCCATGGTCTGAGATCTGTTGGATTTACATCACGTGAATTCATCCACTTCTCTTAAAAAACAAACGTTAAGTGCCTGGTGAACTGGTAGAAGAATTGAGTGATCTTAACAATTGCTTACATTGCAGACACTGTGTAGATGTAAATAAAACACATCCGTCAAATTACATTTGAGGAGATTGTTATCTCTGCTTCCATAGACATCGGTGTATTGTACAATCTATAAATGTATTTTGTGCTTGTAGGCACGTGTTTATGTCAGAAGCCTAAATGCAATGTTGTGATCAGTGCTCGAATTTAATCAAGTCTTATGGGGGTCCCCCATAAGACTTTTTTTGTTGGGGGTGGGGGTTAGTCTCGCAATATACAGTTTATACTAAATAACAATATTTTGTAAATATTGTTATAAAAACTAAAAAAACAGGCTTACATTAAAGAACAGGCTTCTTTTTACTGTATTTTGGATCAAATCGATGCAAGCTTGGTGAACAGAAATGACTTTTGAACAGTAGTGTACATCCAAGAGAATAATTCTAGCATTATTTGCCAATGTAGTATTTACTATTTTCCCTAAAAACAACTGGATGATTGACACTTTGTGATAATAATGTTTGTTCCAAATTACTTGTTTAAATGCAAGAAACTAGTTTATTATATATTAAAAATATAAATTGTGACAAGACCGGCTGTCAGTCTGTGTATTAGTGTTGTTGTGATTTTTCAACGATTTCAGTGCAGTTTACATAGTTACGTCCAGTAGATGGCGGCAAGGGACTGTTATGAGTGAACTAACCATGTCAATACGTCAATCATAGCTATTTCAAGAGTGAATCCCGCATTTATATGCCGATGTAATTCCCGAAACTTTGCAGAGTGTATGTGGCCGTTGGTTTTAGCAGCATGAAAAACAAGTTTTCTTTCCTGTGGCTCTGTGGTAAGAGCATTGCGCTACCTATGTAAAATGTATAGGATAAAGCAATGTAAGTCGCTTTGGATAAAAGCGTCTGCCAAATGCATAAATGTAAATGTAAATGAAAAACAAGTTTTATAAAATTCTGAATGGATTATATATAGCACAGAAACCGCACAACGAGCACTCCCTTTATAATTACTAAAAAGCTGTCACTCATCTTCATCGAGATCTCTAGCACCACAGAATCAAGCCTAATAATAATTCACGCAAGGAATACAAAAGCCCCGACATGGAGTTTAAATATAGTGGAATGATATAGAGAGAGAGGAAATTGGCCATAAGTAGAAGCTTCCTCTTCCCGACTGCGAGTGGATGTTTATTATTCTCAATTTTTTAGCTGAAGTTAGCTTCACCGGAGCGACCCTAATTAAGCAGTCATGTCAACGATTGTCTTGCGCTTGGCGGTCTTTAAAATTTCAAGAGACAGCTTACCCAAGATTTTACTTGCCGTATTTGTCGAGTCAGAGTCAGTGAACTGGATTAAACTTTTTTTTGGGGGCCTATACAGAACATAATTACCGATGGTAGACGTTTTGAGGAAAATGGTTCTTAATTATGAGTAACGTTAAGAAATAATTGACGATATCCGTTGAATTATAAAATAATGCAAACCCCGAGATGGTGATGCGGCCAAAGAGGATAGAAAACCGTGAGGTGAAACTCTGGTGCCTTTTGGGAAACTTTGGTTACTTTGGTAGCACGGCCGCCATTTTGGGGTGAAAATGCCAGTAGGACAATTGGACTGACATACAGAATAGCGCAATAGGAATATCCCTAAGTCATATAAATTAATTCATCAGTACATTTTATGACACATACAGTAAATGTTGTATTGTCTTATGGTTTAAGATATCAATTCTGGAATCCAACCATTTAGCCTAATTTATTAAGTTATTTTAATTTTATTACTATTAGTATTATTAGTTAATATTAAATCCAATAGATCTGAAATTAATATTGTAGGTATGATGACAAAATTTTCAAACACCCCTAAGCTCAAAATGGATCACATGACTAGACAGAGCTGAACATTCCCTTTACGACGACACCTGAATTGTGAAAATCAGTTGAGGATTGGGAAAGTTATGATATTTATAATACCGAGGAATATAGTAAAATAGTTAACATTAACTACAATAGAAGTCGTGTGACCGAAAATGCTTATTATTCACACATTTTTGCTTGTAACTTCCTTATTTTATCAGATATTTGCATGAAATTTGAATAGAAGGTAAAATTTTGTTAGTTCTATAAATGAAAAAGTGCAAAAAAAAGATCTAAATAATATTATGCTTGTTCACTCTGTCATATCCACATTTCAATTGCCCAGGTCTACTGTCATATCAAGTGTTCTTAGCCTATTCATTTAGACAGAGTTACAGGCTAGTCCTCAGTAATCTAACTCGAAGTGATGTAAACTATGTTACAGTTTTGACAAGCATGTCAGAAAAACCATGATATACATATTAAACTACATAGCATCAGTAATAATTTCAAGAAAAACACCGTCAGAATGAGTTGAATACAGACGATGTTTTTTTTTAGAACGACGCCTGCAGTACATTCGCTAATCTAGCCGCCACAAATGTTATTTACCCATTTTCCGCAATTTAGTTTAATACTTTCTCCTCGATGGATTTCGATGGAATTTCGTCAGTAACAAGATAAAAGCCGTGTATTTATGTCCACCTATCTTTCAGAAGTGTCCAAAGCTTAGATGAAGCCCACCGACCGGTTGAACGCAACGCAAATTTTCTGAAAACCGCGGTGACCTGAAATCACATTAGGGCTGAAATCCCGAAGTGTCCAACGCTCCAGGGGCTTGCACTCGATGTAGTTACCGTCGTATTCAGGAAAAACATCCTCCCACCAGGCGGCCAGGAGAAGATATTGAATGACATACACATTTTAGTACCACGCGGTTTGGAACACATTTTTGAGTCAGAATGTTCGCCGCGAGTGGTTGCTATGTCATCATACCTAAATATTGTATGATTTAGTCTCCATCAAACACTACAAACATTATAGCAGGGCAGTGTTGGCTTGCTCACCGGGAGACTGCATTTATTCATTTTATTATTTATTTATTACATTTATGCATTTGGCAGACGCTTTTATCCAAAGCTTTATCCTATACATTTTACATAGGTATTTGCAATCCCCTGATATCAAACCCACAACCTTGCATTGTTAACACAATGCTCTTACCACTGAGCTACAGGAAAGCATTATTAGATATTATTTATTAGAATGATCTTGCTTGTTCTATAAACACCATGCACTGTGCTGCGTTTCTTAGTTGCTCCTGTAAAGCTGCTTTGGAACAATGCACATTGTGAAAAGAGCTATATAAATAAACTTGAATTGAATTATAGAACCATGCTGAAAAATAATAATTTAATGGACTCGATGGTATTAATGTTAAATCCAAAAACACACATACAAAATACATTTTATAATGGTATAATGGTAACCATTAGAATTTCTGTGATCATTTCTATTATCTTTTTTAGCAAGGATGCATTGCTGAAAAAACAATAGAAACCCAATTCTGATGGTTTCATTTCAAATACAATTATGAACCAAAATCCACTTCAAATTGAGGTAAATATGCACTTGATTTTGAAATGACCAACTGGCCAGACTTCTGAGACCGCAGGGAATGTGAAGGACTGTACTGTGACAGGAGATCAGTCAAGTAATGAGGCGCTCAATTATTCAGAGCCTTATTGTCAGGGGTGGTCTGAAAATACACGGATTCAGTGGCGGGTAACAGGGTAGTTTATTAGTCAAGAACACACAATAGACACAGTGACAAAGTTCGTTGGCGGCAGGACTCTCAGAAGCTCCAGCGGTTGGTAGCTGACTGCAAGGCCAACTGGGGAGGCCCCAGTGTACGGCAGCATTAGCTGGGTAGGAGGGAGAGTGAGCCGACCGGTTAGAGTGTTCAGGAGGACCCCGGATAGAGCCGATAGGTGGTAGCAGGTCCGGACCCCAGAGATCAGTGTGGAGAGGGAGCTGGCGGTGGTGGTGTTCCCAGAGCTGTACGGACGGCAGGGCCAGGTGAGGACACTAAGGCTAACGAGAGGAATCAGTAGCGGCTAGCAGAGAACATTTAGATGCCGACAGCGAACACGTGAGACCGTTACATAGCCTCCCGGTGTTAAGGCATTCACACAACCATGCAACAAGACAGACAACACGACAGGTGTTAACCTCGGAACCCAACACTTATATGTAATTAACAAGATTTTAAAGTATAAACAATGCCTAATTGGCAACCAGTGCAGTGCAGTATTTTTTTGTTCTTGTAAGAATTCTGACTGCTGCATTTGAACCAGTTGAAGTTTTTTTATATCAGGCCAGCAGGGCAACCACCCAGTGAAGAATTACAATAGTCTAATCTTAAAATCATGAAAGCATCAATCAACTTTTCTGCATCTGCCATTGACAGCATGTGCTGTAGTTTGGATATATTTTAAAGGTGATAAGATACAGTTTTACAAATGCTGGAGATGTGAGAAAACACAGATTACAATCAAATATAACTCCTAAATTCTTATCTCACAAATAAATATGAGAAGAGTACATCTTGCGTTGGTTGTTATAATGCAGTTTTCATGTGTGTACATTAGAGGTCAGTCTTAGCTCAAATGTTCTAGTAGTGATCCACAGAATAAGCTCCTTGTGTATCCATGTTATAGCGTTGCGTCAACTCCATTAAACAAAAAAATTTGTTGATAAGATAAGCACATTAACCCACACAACCGCTGGTTAATTTGATCTAACTACTAATCTTTTTAACTAATTTGTTTAACTTGATATTTGAAGACATTGCCTTCAAGCCAAAACATGTGTTGATTGAGTTATTAAACAGCATGTTCTTTATTCAACAGTGATCGTGAGATAAACACAATCATTTACAAAAAAATGGGCTCAGATTGGCCTGTCATGTTTTACCAAACTTGTTGGACTTGAACACTGATAATAAAAGGCATGTCAATATCACTGAGGGCTGGGCCGATAACCGATATCATATCGAATTGCGATAGAATTTATTTTGATAACGATGATAAGCTATTGGCATTTTGACTCGATATGGATTAATCTTACAGACAGCCGAAATAAACGCAACAACAGTCAGTCATCGTGCAGCTTTTAGCATGCGCGTCATAGTACAAAGTCCATTTTATACTGCTCTTGGCAAAGATAACTCGATATGAGGAGGAAAACATGACTGGAGGTGGAAATAAAAGTGAAACTAACCTCGAGTTGTCCTCACAAGGTTTATCAAGTGTCTTATTTTCCTTCGCAATCGCCGTTTAAACAAATCAAACTTGAGGCGCAATTGCAAGCGAGTTACTTGAGAAACTCAAGCACAAACGTTTTTATATCCACCGTTAACATGAGCTGGTGCATATGAAACAAACCAGCGCTGCGCCCTCTACAGATCAGAGATGTCCTGAAGTGAGTTCGTTTGCACATTAAATGAGTGAACCTTGTATGTAAGACGCTTGCATGATTAAAGAAATGTACTGTAGTTTTTGTGAGATGTCTTTATGAAAGAATCCCACTACTCGAGCAAGATATTATTGCGGCATTATGTATGTGCCCAGGTGCTGAGTCAATAGCGTTCGAATGTACGCAGTAAAGGAGCCCTTTCATTGGTTGAATGTATTGAATGAACACTCCATTTACTTAACGAGTCTCGAGTCAAAATGAGACTGAATGAACATGTTGTTTATGGCCTAATATCCTCTTTGTTGCAATAGTACATGTCTAATTAGGTCATATCAATGACTAGGTTTAATTTCATTTTAACTGGTTTAAAGTTAACTTTTGTTAGACTTTTTTGTTAATAACTGTATTTAAAATAGATTATTTTACATAGATTATTATAGATTAAAATATATATTTTTTGATGAATTATATATCGAAATAAATATCGTTATCGATCAATATAGAAAAAAACGATTGAGTTTACATTTTTGCCATATCGCCAAGCCCTAATATCACTTGTCGGTGAATGTTGACATCATGGCCCCAGTCATTCTTCACTTTGAGCTCTGGGATTGTCATAAAGTGCTTTGAAAAGGCACATTGTTTCTTCAGGCCGTCGTCAGCTGCCATCATTGTGCTGGAGACTGTGAGAGCAGTCAGTGACATTCTACTACAGCACACTAAACAACTGCCTCCAGACATGGGTAAGTCCGGCATTTTCCCTCTTTAATATCTTACATTAAATTCATTATAGTTAAAGATTTGATCTGACTTAAGTTCACATTTAGAAATTATTTGGACATATATATATAGGCCTCACATTGCAGCAGACAGCAACATTTTTTACAATCTGCAAACACATTTCTAAGTTTCTTACAAGTGCAACAAGTAACTAATGTGACAGTGAATTAGATTGCTTGTTTTACTGAATTTTTAGCTGTGTGGATGTCCAAAGGTGTCGTTCATCTCATTTATTAAGGACATGAACAGCATATCAATTGTTTTATCATTTTAAACCAAAAATGTGTTTGTGAAACTATCTGTGTTTTTATATACCACCTCAGTGCCCTTTACTTTAGCTGTATGATGCAGTCTATCGCCTACACTAAACTCTATTTCAATTCTATAAAGAAATCCTATCTTTTTGTTGAGTAAAACCATTCTCTGTGTAGATCTTGAAACACATCTTTGAACCAGCGTGAAATCATGAAGGGTCATTGTGATGCTTTCTCTTCCGTTAGCACCTGACCGATTAGTTCTGACTTCTATTTATTTTCTACTCTTTCTATCCTAAAAAAATGATCCTTAGCTTTGTGTGCTGTGATAGGCTATATGAGACCAGTTTTACTGCACTTGTGCTTTTTATTTTACATATGTTGTTCCAATTTCTTTCTCTTGTTTACCTCATTTGTCAGTCTAAATGACTAAATGTAAATGTACGCTTTGATGTGCGGATGTTTATTCTATTACCATCTCTTAACTCCTAACCATTTATTGGCACTAGATCGGATATCATGTGTCTTAGAAATGCTAAATACCTAAATATTAAGCCGCCGAGTATAGGTTCAGCATCAGCACAACCCCCAGTCCCCCATCGCCTCTAGTTTTATTCACTGGGTTACTCTCATTTTCAGTCAGTGTGTAGGAGAGTATGGTGGCAGCAGCTCTTTGTTTGCGTGTCATTGCTTGCCCTTGTGTTGTGTCCGGACAAAGGCTATTGTCAGTGCAGCCACAAAAAGAGACGCTCTCGGTCCTCCTCATTTTCTCACACTACTCATGTCTTGGTACATACCAGCTCTGTCACCCACCCCCACACCAGCACATGACCAGTGCTCCCAGTGTCCCGGCTCCCAGCCGCAGCTGCTGCTTCCTGCGCTCTAGTTCCCATCATCTACAGTGATTTTCATTTGGCACACTTGAATGGATGGTGAACAGATGTCTGAGGTTGTTTTTATTGAGAATGAGCTGTATTTGTAATGTTCATACTGTAGTAGAGTAAAAGTAACTATGTAAGACAAAATCCAAGTATGGAAATGTGTGATTATGTATCCATCATGTAAACATCGTTGCATCTCATGACTGTTACCCCATAAAGTAGATCTCCAGGAACAGGACTGGGCACTCCTGTGTTAAAGGGTGGTTAAGCTGTTATGTGTTATTGCTGAGGCGTTGAGGATTGATAAGCTGATCCAAACATGATCACACAGCGTAATAATTGGAGTATTGCAGGAAAAGAATGATTTGGACTTGACTGAATATCATGTATGCAGGAATATTGACAATGATTTACAAAACGACCCAAAATCATGTGCAAGCATCATATGTGTATCTTTGTTGTTATTGAACGCAGGTTGTTATGAATGCTGTATGCGTTGTCTGGGAGGTGTGCCGTACATCTCTGTGGTGGCCACTCTTCTGTGTTTCTCTGGCATCGCTCTGTTCTGCGGCTGTGGACATCAGGCCCTCACCGAGAGCGAGAGACTCATCGAGACCTACTTCACCCGAGACCATCAGGACTACATCACACTAGCGTACCTGTGCGTGCCTGTTACATCAGATCCCAATCCACCAATTTTAGTTCACGTCATTTGAGCAGAGCGCTGTGATGAAAACTATAGAGTGTTCATCGTGTAAACTGTTTAATGGATCGTTTTCTTTGCTTTCTCTCCACTGTAGTATTGAATATTTCCAGTATGTTATCTATGGCCTGGCGTCCTTCTTCTTCCTGTACTGTATCGTGCTGTTAGCCGAGGGCTTTTACACCACCAGCGCAGTGCGGCAGACGTTTGGAGAGTTTCGCAGCACTGTTTGTGGACGCTGTCTCAGCACATCGGTGAGTGAAGATGTGATGGGTAAAGAGTGCAGGGGTTCACATGCTTTGGCTTTTGGTGAAGCACAAATCAAGAATTCTTCCCTCATTATCCTCTTTCAAACTCATGTGATTTTCTTTCTCCTGGGGAGCAGAAAATGGCAAACTTTGAAGAAGGTTTACACATGTGTTGCACCAACAAGAACAACAATGCACCACAGTAACACTTCCAGTGCATTGTGTCTCATTAGTCTTCATGTGATATGAAGTACACCAGCCCCGGATTGGCCATCGGAAGAATCGGGACGATTCCCGGTGGCCTGTCGACTGATTTGGCCTGCTGCCAATCAGATATGGCTTTTTTACATACAAATGTGGAGAGCACGTTATTGTAGCGGAGAAGTTAGTCACAAATGATGAGCGAGCGCGAAACGCGGAGAGCATCAAGAGCGTGCGTGCGTCCAGTTCTGTGCGTGAGCAAAAGAATTCTGCATGCGTGCGGAGAGGTTCGTGCTCTCACACATCAATATTGACGTAATTTTGCGCTACAACAACACGCTCTTGACATTAGTCAGTAAAAGCATGCCATAAAAGACTGCCATAAAGTTGGCTTGAGTTGGACATTCGATATTTGTGAATTTAGGGACCGTCAACAAAGTGACGTTTCTAGCGTCAATAGCATTTAAAGGGAAAACAGTCATAAAGCTGTGCAGGAGAGATTATTGACAGCACATTGCAAATTTTTTTCTCTTCACACATACAATTAAGCATATTATGTGTATTTATTTCATTATAAAACGTAAGGATAGAATGAATCCTCAGTTTAAAGGAGTAACGAATTAAGACATAAATCTTAAACCGAGCTTATTGATATTTATGTTTTTGAATGTAAAACCATGTGGACGTCATAAGTAGGCCTCAAACAAGGCAAGTTCAGGACACTTTTAAGATAGACTTGTAGTATAATTCGTTTACATGTGCTATTGTGATTTGGCCACATGATACATTTTAATATTTGTTTTCTTGAAACTTTCTCAAGCCAAACTGTATTTATTTACATGCATTTACTTTATTTATATAAACAATGCACTGTCAGTTTAATTAAGCATCGATGACGCATTGTTTGATGATTAGACAGCGTTCTGCATTTAATAAAAAATAGGATTAAACATTAATTTGTGGTTTCTATTTGTGGTTTGTGTCCCAGCCCGGCCCTGGAGTACACATCTAATGTTCCGTTACAAAGAAACAAAAAAATGCCATTTTCATTTCAAAGTGTTTTTAAAGGGCAGGCATTAACAGGATGTGTATTCCTCCCGCAGTTCATCGTGATCACATACATGCTGGTTGTCGTCTGGTTACTGGTGTTTTGCCTCTCTGCACTTCCTGTGTATTTCTTCTACAACATGTCAAACACCTGTCACACTATAAACTTTCTCACTGAGACGCCGTCCAGCATTAACCAGCTGTGCATTGACGCCAGGCAGTACGGTAATGATCTCTCAATGCATTCATAAGAGTTCTTTCTGTCTGTTCACTTTCCTGATCCGCTTCATATATTCATGACTAAATCACTTTCGATGTTTCTGAGGTTGTGATGACTCCATTACAAACAAAGTGGTGGACAGTAGCAAAGTAAATTTACCTGAATACTGTACTTGAGTACACTGTGACTTTAACTTCACTAAATTTGACAGACAAATATCATACTTTTAACTCCACTACACTTATAAAAAGGTCCACAAATAGAAGGTCGTTTCTATGTAGCGGGTTTAACCTTTGGGCAAAATTTTTCTGCCCTGCGATCGGCCAGGACCTTCACGGTTACCAATATTTTTTTTCTAAGCTCAAGGTTTTCCGCATAGCTTTCAATGGCCATTTGGCTTATTTTTATGTAAATCTGGCAACCCTGGGATCTTCCCAGCTAAACTAATGTAAGCGTTGGCGCTACTACACAGCTGAGGACGTGCAATCCCTGAGATCGAACCCATGGGAATTATATTGTTTAGATACTTGTTGTCTACTTGTATGTGGTAAATCCTATTGGAATAAAACCCAAAACACACTACAAAGAGGAATTTAATAGAAAAATCTCAATCTACTTCACACATTCCTTGATTTTCTTTCAGAAAGGATGGTACTTTTTGTAAAACCACATAGTAGAAACACTATAGTTTCCTTATAGTAGCTATGTTTATTGTTAACTATGGTAATACAAATGGTAATGTCAGGGCCGGGTCTCCGGTGTTGTGAGTGAACACTTAAACACCGGTGCCACTGAAGAATGGTGAACCCAATGAGAAACGCACACACAGAGGCTTGAATAAAATAAAGAAGATCATTTTAATAACGTCCCAGAAGACAAGGTAATCCACGAGGCTCAGTAAAGAAGGGTAACAAAAACAACTCCGTAGAGGCCAAGCAAAAAATAAAGTTCTCTTAAAGAATCTTAACTAAAAAATGCTGGTAATCCACATGATAAACCAGATACGGGAAAAGAGGGGAAACTCCGAAGAGGTAGATCCAAAAATAATAATAAGGTTCTCATAGAACTCCAAAAAAAACAACAGCAGACGAAGCACACAAAGAAACACCGCTCGAGACTGGGGAACTTGGCTACAAAACATTAAAGTTAGACATAACAAGGGTTCACTTAAAACAAGGCGAGTCTGCGTTTAGCCATTACTCCACCCGTAGCTTCCAGAAGACATCAGATGTTCACCAACAGTAGCTACTTATAAATCCAGATTAAAAACACACTTGTTTAGCTGTGCATTCACACCCTGAGCACTGTGCTGGTTTACATCAACTGCACTTCTATTTCTAATTTATTTTTATTCTGCTCTTATTCTTTTTATATATACACTCACATTTTTTTATCAATTTTATTGCTGTTTTATTGTCTCTTAAAATCTAAAGTATTTGTGATCTTAAATCATTGGCATTTTAAAGATACGTATTATTTCTCTCTGTCAATCATTTTATGTAAAGCACTTTGAATTGCCCTTGTGTATGAAATGTGCTATAGAAATAAACTTGCATTGCCCGGTACACGTGTTGTAACCATGTTTTTTGGGTCCATTGATTACTTGGGGCAAAACCATGGTTTTACTACAGTAACCATCATTTACTATGTATTTTTTCCAAAAACATGTTGTTGTTTTTTTGCTGTAGTTAAACCATGGTTTTTCAATTTGAACTGTAGTAAAACCATGGTAAATTTTCTTAAGGGTTTACTTGTAGTGGAGTAATAGTTGACCAGTTGTATCTGTACTCTCACTCAAGTAAGGAGGTAGAGTACTTTGGTCTAGGACCTAAATACATTTCAGATATTCCCCCTCTGTGAAATTCCCATCAAAAGGACTCTTAGATTTGAAGTATTCTGAAATGTGTCGGCAGCAGAATTTAACCAGTTTGATCAGTTCTTCAATTGGTTCACACTTGATTACGTATGTTGATTTACAGTGAAGTTTAAAGTTAGTAAACGTGTGTTAACATGCTTACAATGATAAAAGAGAGAGACAATTAACCAGACACAAATGTAGTAAATGTAGATATTATGGTATGCCAATGCTTGATCTCTGTTAAACCCCGTGGGTTTATGTAGTGTTATTGATACTGACACAAAATGCAATTAAACTTCATCGTGTCCAGATCTCTTATACGTCTTGTTGTGTTTCATGTCTTTAAGGTCTTCTTCCGTGGAATGCGGTACCAGGAAAAGCTTGTGGAATGACTCTGTCTAATATATGCAAGACAAAAGAGGTAAGACATGCCCCAGAGCCATTCAACTTCTTACTGTCATTCCTCAGAAGAGCTTCCTCAAAGGCATATCAAATCTAAAGATCACACAGCACAGTGTTTGGAGTCACATTTCTGTCTTGAATTTATATGATCTCATTTTTGCACAATTGTTCTATGTTAGCTTTCTTTTAGCTCAGTGGTTATAACATGGCGCTATAGCAACGCCCATGTCATAGGTTCGGTCTCAGGGATTGCACGTCCTCAGAAACAAATGTATAGCATCATGCGATGTAAGTCGCTTTTGATAAAAGCGTCTGCCAAAATGCATAAATGTAAATGTTGCAAAGCAGCTTTAAACTAAATACATTTTTGAGAAACATAAGAAAAACACAAGAGATATAATTGAAAAACAGTAAAGCACTTTTTAAAAGCAATATTAATATACATTAAAGTGAATTATTTTTAAGATGTACGTTGGCCCTGCTATATGTTAAAATATGCATGTCATTGATAGCAGTTGGACCGTTAAAGTGCTGTTATGAAATTATATGTGTCACATATAAGATCTAGAAATAGAATAATTGATGACACTCAAACTTGTTTTTTTTCCAGTTTTTCTTGACTTATGATTTGTACTTGGCTGCATTTGCTGGTGCAGGAATGACAGTCTTGGCTTTGGTAAGTGACCAAACAGAACACAACCACAGTTCCCTTTCTGTCAGTCTCTCAACGTTGTGTCGAGACAAAATGGAGTTTGAACTTGAGAACCTATAATCTCTGATTGCACTTTAAAAAGATCAATGAACTTTGGTGAATGGCGTGGCATGCCAGTCTTCGCCCCATGCATACGGGGTATATAAGGAAGACGGTGTGCCCATTCATTCACATTTTGCTCTTCGGTGCCAGCGAGGCATCATTTAGGCTGAGCATTCTCATCTCTGAAGAGATTATTCGCTCATGGCAGATGTCGCAACACGCCCGATGTGAGTCTGCTGTGGTAATCTAATGTGGTCCTCGAAGGCTTATGTAGGGCCCCATTAGAGACCCTGAGGAAAGCCAGTCTACCTCGTCTCTAGATGAAGATGGATCTCCTATTGGCACTCGCCTCTGTCAAGAGGGTAGGGGATCTGCATCCACTCTCTGTGTCCAATGAGTGCCTTGAGTTTGGGCCTGGTGACTCCAATGTGGTTCTGAGACCCCGGCCTGGCTAAGTGCCCAAAAATCACACCACTCCCTTCAAGGACCAGATGGTGAACTTGCAGGCGCTCCCCCATGGTGAGGAAGACCCAACCCCCTGCCGTGTTGTGTCCAGTATATGCCCTGCACCTCTACTTGGACCGCACGCAGAGCTTCAGAAGCTCTGAGCAGCTCTTAGCTGCTTTGGAGGACAGCAGAAGCGGAGGGCTGTCTCCAAACAGAGATTGGCGCACTGGATCGTATACACCATCATTTTGACGAACCGATCCCAAGATCTCCCGTGCCCACTTGGGGTGTAGCCTCCTCCTGGGGACTAGTGACTGTCAGAAGATATATACAGAAGTACTACTGTTCTTTATTTACACAATATCCTGCTGTAAACCCACAGATTTTAATTCAGACATAAAACCACATCACAATCAGCAATTGCCAAACATCAATGTCATATCTTATCGTTCAGTAGCTGGAAAAATGGCTCTGAAAGTGATTCCAGCGATAAAGTAAGAACGATTTTTCAACTTATTTTATAGTTTTTGTCCATTAGAGTATGGCTCTTTTGACTTGGCTCAGAAAGCAACTCCTATTAACCATACCCTAAGAACCATAAAGAAAACAACAGCATAGGCACTCAAGTTTTACTAGAAAACAGGTCACTCTCTTAGTCAGAAGTCAATCGGATAAAAAATAAGTCTTATTTATCAGCCTTGTGTCTTACTGTATTTCTTGTTTCTTGTTCTCTTTAGCTCACATATACTGTGTCCACCACCTATAACTTCACTGTTCTGCGGTATCTGGGGAGAAAAGGCATCAGTCCGCGTTGTTAAAGTTTCTCTCCTGGGCTTCACTGCATCCTTCTACTGTCAGTAACAGCACCATTCAGGAGCACTTTGGATCAACTTTTTCTGACTCTCATTTACATTTTGGGACTTTTTAAATAAGCATTTGATTTTTTTTTCTTCACCCCTGCTTTTCTTTAGGTAATGTCAATTTTTTTAGTAAATGATGCTGACTTCAAGTTCTTCTGGAAAGTTCATTCTTGTAAGTTAAGACTTGTAACTCATGAAAATATAAAATAAATCGGCGTCAGTGATCTCTTTAATGACTCAGTGACTGGAAGGGATTTGGCAAAAGTACAATAAAAAAGCAAATACTTTTAGGTTTTTAATTTTTGTTTAAGAGCCTTTTCACACTTGGTCCTTTTCAGGGATCTGAGCATGGTTCGCTGCATTTTTGGCCCATATGTGAACACTGCAACGATCTCAGACCCCTTTGAAGCGAACCAAACCGAGACCATCTCTGGAGGTGGTCTGGGTACGGTTCGCTTTCTGCTTATGGTACGGTTTGCTAAAAACATGCATTGTGAACACAAACCCCTCTCGGCTCCCTAGCTATTCCTGTTTGATTCTCTCTCTCTCTGTCTCCTGATAAGTACAGTGCACGCGTAAAGGGATCTGCGCGTAAATACAGCACATTGTCACATATTTCTCAACTTGGGCAGCTCATTAAACCTCTTAAAAATGTTAAAGATGTAAAGCACAAATTCGATTAGTAAATTATGCTTATAAAATATATAATATATATATTTATAATATACGTATAATACACCTGAAAGACAGAGTTGCGTAAAACCTTACAGCATCTCACATTTTAAATCTGATCACTAGATATCCCTCTGTCATAAACAAGTGTAGAGCCCTGCACGGGCCTCAAATTTAGCTTTGAGCCCGGGCGTTGTTCGTCAGCTTATTAGAATTACCACAAAAAACCATTGTAAATGTCCCTATGGATCAGTCCCCAAAAAACAGTATGAACATAAAGAGGTCTGAGTTCCCATTACTGCTTAAGTGTCAGGGACAGAGACAGTTTTCACTTGGTCCACCTCTTGGTCCACTTAAAGGGGTCTGAGTTTGGTTCTTTTAAAGAGGACCCAAGTGTGAAAACACCCTTATACTCTTGTTTTTTATGCCTAAGAGAGCTGGATGTCAAATCTATTGTGGTTTATAGCCATCAGTGCACAGACAAAACTGTACCATCAACATTCCCAACAAAATTGTAATTGTGACATGTTAAAGAGATAATTCACCTCAGAATTAAAAATGTGCTGTTTTTTACTCACCCCGAGGCCATCTGAGATGGTGACATGTTTTTATTTGACTTGAACAATAAACCCTCATTTATGTATAACCCTAACCCATTTAGTACTCTCAACAAACATTTAAAACAGTTATTTAAATAAAATCTGTACCAAACTAAACTAAAACACAGCTATGCTCTGTTTGAATTTTTAGATCTCGTTGCATTTAAGATTTTTCTGTTCTCTTTATTTGTTAGTCGATTCTATTAGCCAAATATGCTGCTCTGCCACTTTTCTTGGCACCTTGTGACTGCTTTCAGCTGTATCCTTGTATAATTGGCTGTAGCGAGGAAGGCGGGGCGAGAGCCGTCAGACAAAGGGGCGGGGCCGGTGGCGTGAGTGATGATGGATATCAGCTGTGCGCACACCGGCCCCGCATTATGACGGAGGAGAACGGAAGCATAAAAGGACGAGCTGGCAGAACATTCGAGGAGAGAGGACCGGGCCCGAACATGTGTTTAAGTTGTATTTATATTTATGTTCTTGTGGCCGGCAGTCGACCGTGAGGTGGCTGCCGGCATTTTACTTCCGTGTTTTTGTTTGTTTATTTTATTAAAACTTTATTTAAATGTTCGCCGGTTCCCGCCTCCTTCCTTCCCTACATTGAACTGTGTTACATTGGCACATACATGTTTTTTTGTGGTTTTCATGTTTTGCGAGAGGTGCACTAAGAATCTTGTTGTTTGCTCTGACTACAATGATAATAAAAAAGTTATTCTATTCTATTCTATTATGGGGCCTCATTTTTGGATGTTGCGTAGAAACAGTCCTAAATTTTATTTTACAACAACATCTCAAAGTGCGTACGTGTGATTCATAAAATGAACTTACACGCAGATAACGCATCAACACCTCTCTTTTAGAGGTGAAGTCTATAAATCGCAAATGATCGTGAAATTGCTCACAGCTAACAGTTTCAGATCTCTGCCTTTTAATGATGTCTAATTTATGTCATTAATATATAAAGAGCAGCTGTCAACATCCAAATCCTTTATGAGCGGCAAGAATTACTTATATTTCCAAAAACCTGCGGCACTCGGATAAGCAAGATTGCGTATATCTGCTCAGACCCTGACGCGGTGCTAAGCACTTTTCCATGTCAAATAGCGTTTTTATAAATATGAACGTTGCAGTGGATTTTTGCACATGTTTAATAAATGAGGCCCCAGATCTCTAAGCATTCTAAAAGCACATATATCCAACACAAGCCTGATCCCCGTGGCTCCTGGTGACATATTGATGTCTTGTGAAGTGATTTGATCTTTACTTGCAATAAACTGAACATCATTTATTAAATTTATGAGCGGTAATGTACAGCTTCCGCCAAACGCCCCGATCGCACTTCCTGTTGAATAATAATAAAGTATGCCCCATCTCACAAGTGAATGGACACTGGTTTGTTTACATCATAGAGGGAGGATGCGTGTGCAGATCTTAAAGATGAGGTAACACAGTTTCTGCAAAACTCAACATTATATATCTTGAGTACCTATACAGTGGTATTGCATACTTTGTGTCTTCGTATAGTAGAGCAGAGGAGGGCGGAGAAGCGCCACAGTTAGAAAGGATATCGACCTGAGGTACAAAAACAGACTGGCGTTTGCCTAAAAAAAGGACATCCATCAGCACTCAAATCAGTTTGATGAGATTTGACCATCTGTAGGCTAGTAATAGTTTATGGTTTAATGTATTTTAAAGTACAAGTAAAGTTATGAGAAAATTACTATAAAATAATATTATGTTAGACTGTGTTTTTTGTGTTGTCATTATGCCCAGGTTTTTATAAGTGCATGTGCGGAGTCGCAGTCGAGTCACTGGCACTGTTATTTTGGAGTTTGTGGGCTGAAAAGTTTGGGAACCTCCCTGATTTATGCGACAGGAAGTGCGATCTTAAGCAGTAGCTAAAATGGCCTGATCGAGGGATAGTAAATAAACAGTGCATTTTAATTATGGGGTGACTATTGTTTTAAAACGTTTCCAATGAGCACTCATCATCATGACTTGAAGGTATCATTAATATAGGTTTTTATAGAAGCGCAATTTATTTTTATTATTTCATTATGTCAAATGTTAATGTCTACAGTATGTATTTGAGCCTCTTTGAGACAGCAGGTTTTGAAAATTAAAAAAATAAAATGTTATAATGGGTCACCTTGGTGAGATCAAGGAAAGAAAAAATCTGGTTTCTGTGGTAATTATCCCTCACATCTGGTTGCTATGGAGCCAGACTCAGCAATTTGGTGTTTTCTTGTGACCCCCACACTTTTTTCTCACAGCCTCCTCTTAAGAAGGTTGAAAAGGCCTAAGCAATGAAGCATGCTTACTTTGTTCAGGAGGCAATTAGAGGAAAGTCTCTGCACAAACCCATGCTAGGGGTCCAAAGATTTCACCCACTCACAGAGAGTGTGTCGGGACCATCAGCTAAATAAAAGCCCTTCTGTGACTGGTGCACAGATGGGAAAAATACTGTTAGAGGTTGGGGATAAACTCTTAAAACTTGTGAAACCGAAGTAAAAGACACTTAGATATTTCTAGCTTTAGGAAAAACAGCTGCCATTCCAACCATAGCCTAATTTTCGGCTTGCTATAGATAACACTACTGTCATGCCGTTTGCAAAAGGGATAGTTATTCAAATTTGCAGTTTATTTACTCACCACTGATGAGGAGAAAATGTTGATCTTGCAGTTCAAAAAATTGCTCAGACAAAGAAGGTCCAGGTGTCAAAGATTCAACTTTATTTGTTCAAGTCAAACAAAGTGAGATGTTCCCAAAAAGCATCTGAAAATCGGGTGTTTTCCAACCTCTAGTTATACTGAAACTACTCGGAGGGATTATACCTGATTGGTTTCGAAAGGAAACACCTCTATCTCTTATTTTTTATTATCCAACTGTCCTTGTCTACCACCATTATTTCTAGGCAACAAGGTTTTTGGTCTAATGGTGGAATTTCAACCTTGACTCATTTTTTTAAAATAAGTTGCGCTATAATGCATCATAAATTTGACATATTTGGGTCAGGCCTTTAAAACATCACTGGATTTTGTATTATTGAAAATAATTAAAATATTTTTATGAAAACAATTACTGCATAAGTATACGTATGTTGATTCTATCATGCACAAGTATGTTGATTCTATCATTTCTATCATGCATAAGTATGTTGATTCTATCATTCAAACAATCTTGATTCTAATACTCATCTAAGTTAATGTGATTTCTGATCTACTAACACAACTATGTTACAAACATTCCTATGAATACTTCTTCATAACCGGGGGTGAATAACAGCCCATAAGAATACGTAATATGATCAAAATTGAACACAATACCACCAGGGCATCCAACATTTTTTCTTGAGTAGAAAAATAAAGAAGATTGTTTGGTCCCTCTGTGCTTGATTTAATAGATGTATTTGGGGTCCACTATCTAAGAGTTCCTAAACCACATAATTCCAACAAAAGCGGCTCCTGGTGACATATTGACGTCTTGTGAAGCAAATCGATCGATATTTGTAATAACTCAACACCATTTTTTATAATATAAGCGGTACTGTACAGCCTCAGCCACACGTCCTGATCTCAATCTTCTTTTGGTTGTATTTGGTGGCAGATGGCATACCAGCTTCTGGTGCGTTTAGACGTGAGTCAAGCTTGCATCAGCCGATCGCATCAGGTGCAGCTAATCAACGTAAACCAATCGTCATACAACACTTACTAAACTGCGTCTTATTTAAGCTGCCTTTCTTTGCTCCTTATCACCTTCTTAATTGTGCCGCGCGCTTACTACTGTTTGTTATTGCCATTCATGATTAATTTGTTCTATGCAGCTCGCAAGTTGGTAGTTTGGATATATGCAACACGCTGTTGCCGCTCACCCTAACCGTTGAGCAAGCCAACACTGCTCTGCTGTGGCGAGGAACCCAAACTCCAATGATTGATTAATGAACAAAAAAAAAACTCAGGAGAAACCAGGCTCAGCCGGGAGGGCCAGATCTCCTCTGGCGTGTCATAGCTGCACTCAGTGACCCCGACCAAAAGCCACCGAGCAACATCCATGAAGAAGAGGGAGGGCCCACCACCGCGACCCAGGAAGTCCCACTCACCAAAACCACGCAGGTCCAACCCGGTCCCACTCCACGATCGACACCAGAAAACATGGGAGCAACCAGGGAAAAATAGTAATGGCATATTGGAACATTATTCCTCTGTTGTACGACATGACCAAACCAGACCCACACAGCCCCAACAAATGAAATCCCTCCAAACCACAACCAACAAGCCCCCACTCACATCGCAAGTGCCATTAACCGCCAGGGCCTCTGATATATCCGCTTTTGTGGACCCAGATAGTTTCTCACACATTTAAGATAAAGGAGTGAGAAACACAGATCAAATTTTAAACAGACTATAAATTCCTATATGCAATATTAATTATGTAAAACTTTAAAATTCTAATTCTAAAGCAGCTCCCCTGGCCAGGCAAATAGTGCAAAAACAGTATGCAATTGGTGGCGAGGATACCAAAGCTCCAATGAAGAATAAAACCCTCAGGAGAACCCAGGCCCAACCAGGGGATTCCAGTTCCCCTCTGGCAAAAGCTGCTGCCCCTGCACAAGCTCGACAGTGCTTGCACAAAAAGGCTAAATAAAAATAAATAAAATTACTAATAAAGTAAATTATAGATTTAAGATTATAATTAATAATCTAGTAGCATACATTTTTTTGTAGTGAAGACGTGTCGAGTGTTCTGCACTCTTTGATGCAACAAGTACATCAGTTGTAGTTGGAAGTGTTCCTGGTTCCGGTTGATCTAACTAATGCAGCCTAAACCCTCAGAGGATTTATATTATGGAAGTGTAGTGTATGCAAGATTAAAAAGATGCGTCTTTAGTCTAGATTTAAACTGACAGAGTGTGTCTGCCTCCCGGACAGTGCAGGGAAGAATATTCCAAAGTTTAGGCGCTAGATAAGAAAAGGATCTACCACCTGCACTTGATTTTGAAATTCTAGGTATTACCAACTTACAGGACGCCTGAGAGCGTAATGCACACGAAGGACTGTAATACACTAGAAGTTCGCTCAAATACTGTGGATCTAAACCATGTAGGGTTTTGTAGGTAATAAGTAAGATCTTAAAGTTAATGCGATGCTTTATGGGTAACCAGTGCAAGGTTGACATACCGGGCTAATATGCTCATACGTTTTTGTATGTGTAAGAACTCGAGCAGCGGCGTTTCGGACTAGTTGGAGTTTTTGTACTAAGCCTGCAGGGCAACCACCTAACAGTACATTACAGTAATCTAGTCTTGATGTCATGAATGCATGAATTAACTTTTCTGCATCTGACAGTGATAGCATAATGACGTAGTGTAGATATATTCTTAAAATGAAAATACGCAATTTTACAGATGTTGGCGACATGGCTCTCAAATGACAGAGTACTATTGAACAGAACACCAAGATTTTAAGCTGAAGACGAGGGTTTTATGGAGCATCCGTCAATAGCTAAGCAGTATCCTTGGTTGTTACGTACGGCGGTTTTCGGTCCAATAAGTAACACTTCTGTTTTGTCCGAGTTCAGAAATAAAAAGTTGTTACTCATCCAGTTTTTTTTTTCCATTTCCAATTCCATTATTCGATGGAACTGCTGTGTTTCATGGGGCTTCGAGGAAATATAAAGTTGAGTATCATCAGCATGGCAGGGAAAGCTAAATCTGTGTCGCTTTATTATATCACCTAGAGGTAGCATGTATAATGCGAAGACTGAGCCCTGTGGTACACCGTACTGGACTTGCGATTTGCGTTACACCTCATTGTTTATTGCTACAAATTGAAATCTGTCGGATAAACAAGACTTAAACCATTTCAAAGCTATTTCCTGTCGTGAAATGCTAGGAAGAACCCAATTGACCAAAACTACAATAAACTAACACTAAGACAAGACTTACTTAAGATAGAGGTGATACGTTCCACAGAGACACGGATGTGGAACCACATACAGCTAACACAAGATATACAATGACCGACACAGGACAATGAAACATGAGGACTATTTAAAGGGGAAGAAATCAAGAAGGGACAGGTGCGGGGCATGAACTAATTAACAAGCAGCGACGAGACGAAAGGGTAGGAACAGACGCAGACCTGAGAGAGAGTGTGGCAAGCCAAAAGCGCCAAAAAGCCTCTCTCCACATTTAACAGGGAGTTCTGTTCTGATTCTACCTAAAAAAACAAGAAATATCTGACAAGAAGAGGCAGAATCATGAGAATTCCCTTAATGCCGATTTATTTTTTAGTCTATGTAGGACTGTAGTCTGTCCTACATAGTCTGTGCAGCGGTCAATGGTGTTGAATGCAGCACTAAGGTCTAGCAGCACCAATAACGAGGTACAACCTGGGTCAGACGCAAAAGCAGATAATTTGTAACTCTGATCAAAGCAGTCTCTGTACTGTGACATGCTCTAAATTCAGACTGGAATTCTTCATTGATGTCATTCCTTTGGAGGAAGGAGCATAATTGAGTTAAAACTATTATTTTTGTACCTGTAGTTAATTAGTTCTCTATGGTAGAGTTGTTGTTTTTTTGACAAGGGGCCTTATAACAGCCACATTATAGGCAAATGTCCTAAAGTCAGAGATGAGTCAATAATACTAAGAAGAGGATCTATAATTTCTGGGAGCATCTCTTTCAGTAGCTTTGTATGTATAGGGTCTAGCACGCATGTTGTTGATTTAGATGATCTAATGATTTTAGACAGTTCATCGTGATTTACAGTAGAAATTAATTGCAATTTCTTCTTAGGGGTGATGTTGTTAATTTGTTCAGCGGGTTTCACTTCTAGTTGCATTGTTATAATTTTTTCTCTAATATTTTGGACTACTTGTGAAGTAGCTCATAAATTCATCACTGTTATGCTGATATCCAGAATCTGAAGTCGCTGACAATTTATTTTTTGTTAATTTGGTCACTGTGTTAAATAAAAACCTAGGGTTTTACTGGTTTTCTTCTTTTAGTGATGAAAAGTTGACGGATCTTGACGTTTTTAGGGGTTTCCTGTATTCGAGTACTATCCTTCCATGCTGTACGAAATACCTCTAATTTAGTTTTCTTAAAGTTGCACTCCATTTTTCGGGCCGCTTCCTTTAGAGCCTGAGTGTGTTCATTATACCACGGCCTTGGGCTACCATTTTTTATCTTCTTTAAACGCAGAGGAGCAACTGTGTCTAGTGTTTCCGAGATGGTGGAGTTACAATTTTCAATGGTAATGTCAAGATCTTCAACGTTATTTTCCATGCTAGAGATTTGAGACAATTCAGACAGATTATCGAGAAATGCATCTATGGTAGTTGAAGTTATTGTTCTACCATATTTGTAACAAAGAGTTTGATTTGCAGCCTTAGGCCAGTGAAGCAAACATAATACCAGATAATGATCCGAAATGTCTTCATTCTGCTGAAGGATTTTAACGTTGTCTACATTTATACCATAAAACAGTATTAAATCTAAAGTATGATTAAGCCGGTGAGTGGGTCCTGACACATGTTGACTAACGCCCATGGAGTTAAGAGTGTCTTTGAAAGCCATTCCTAAGGCATCTGTATCGTTATCTACAAGTCACCAACGACAAGGACTCTATCTGCGGCCAGTACTAGTTTAGATAAAAACCGACCAAATTCTTAAATAAAATCTGTGTGGTGCCCTGGAGGCCTAAAAGGGCCTCCCATGGGGCTGTGAGGTTCGCAAGAACCAGGAAGTAGCAGGTTTAGCATTGGTTATTCCATTTCAAGTTAAAAAGCACGGGTGTCCTGGGCCGTTGCTGTGGTTGAAAGACATAAGGCAAGGCAAGTTTATTTATATAGCACATTTCATACACAAGGGCAATTCAAAGTGCTTTACATAAAATTATTGACAAAAAGAAATAAGCTTTAAAATGCAAATAATTTAAGATCACAAATACTTTTTTAAGATTTTAAGACACAATAAAACAGCAATAAAATTGATTAAAAATGTGAGTGTATATATAAAAAGAATAAGAGCAGAATAAAAATAAATTAGAAATAAAAGTGCAGTTGATGTAAACCAGCACAGTGCTCAGGTTGTGAATGCACAGCTAAACAAGTGTGTTTTTAATCTGGATTTAAAAGTAGCTACTGTTGGTGAACGTCTGATGTCTTCTGGAAGCAGATTCCAGCTACGGGTGTAATGACTAAACGCTGACTCGCCATGTTTTGAGTCAACCCTTGTTATCTCTAACTGACTTGATCCTGATGATCTGAGAAGTCTGTTTGGTTTATATTCAATGAGCATATCTGAGATGTATTTAGGTCCTAGACCATTGAGTGATTTATAGACAATTAATAATACTTTGAAGTTGATTCTAAAAGTGACTGGTAACCAGTGTAAGGACCTGAGGATTGGAGTGATATGCTCAGATTTTTTGGTTCTGGTCAGAATCCTGGCAGCAGCATTCTGTATGAGCTGCAGCTGTCTGATGGTCTTTTTGGGAAGACCTGTAAGGAGTCCATTACAGTAATCCACCCTGCTGGTGATGAAAGCATGGACTAGTTCTCTAAATCTTGGTTTGAGACAAAACATCTGATTCTGATGTTTCTGAGATGGTAGTAGGCTGATTTGCTTATTGCTTTGACATGACTGCTGAAACTAAAGTCAGAGTCTAAAATGACACCAAGATTTTTTACCTTGCTTTGTGTCTTTAGACCTCTTAAGTCAAGGTATGTGTTTACCTTGTTAGTTTCATCCTTGTTACCAATGTAACCGGGCGTTTGAGAAATAAAGCACAACCCGGCAAAATATTAAATTATGGAGGTTTAATCTGACTGCTGTTTACAAACAAGTTTTACAGCGGTCGATGGGAGAAACAGGGTTTACAAGAAATAAAATGAAACCAACCATAAAAGGGTTGAGACAAAAAGGTCAAATGTGTTTTACCAAAATGAAATGTATGTCTTACATCTGCGGCTGAATGCTGGACCAGCACACAGCAAACAACTCAATTAGGTTATAAACCTCATTAAAACAAAAGAAACACACAAAATACGCTACACACACAAATAAAATTAAACAAAATACAATGAAACAAAATACGGTAGTGGCCGTGCATGGAAGATAAAAACACATTAATTAGCCACTTTACATCCATATCAAAAATCAACATCAATCATCACAAACACATTACATTTTACACATTACATTTACCGTCCATATTCTTCTTACAGAGCTATTAACAAAGGCCCTTTTTTTTAGAAAGAAAGATTCATACAGGAGTAATAGCTTTTAACCAAACTAAACGTACATACCCAAATGCTCGCTAGCACTCACCACGAGGTTCAATCGCCACGTGCACAACCGATCCACGTAATCTATTTAACATGTAACATCAAATATACATTTAGACAGAGCAATATGAACATATACGGGTCTATATAAACACAAACAAAAGATATTTACCCCTAATTACAACTATGCATCAAACATCAGATCGCGATGACACGTATCACACACAGAATGTTTCACGTTTTTCTCGCGGAGCCACGCATGCGCACACAAAATCAGCGCACCTTATCACGTGAACGGGAGAGAAATCTCTTAAAGGGCCATACACAAATTTTACAACAACAGAAAAGTTGCATTTTTACCCCCAGGCCACACCAAAAACAATGACTTCAGTTTTGTTTTTATTTAACTGAAGGAAGTTTTGACACATCCAGCTGTTAATTTCATCAATGCATTGGCAAAGAGAGTCAATAGGCCTGTAGTCATTGGGTGAGAGGTAGATCTGAGTATCGTCTGCATAGCTGTGGTAGGCAATTTGGTACTTTTTCATTATTTGGCCAAGTGGGAGCATGTACAAATTGAAGAGGAGCGGAGCAAGAATCGAGCCTTGTGGAACACCACAAGTCATGGGTGTCCAGTCAGATTTATGGTTGCCTATGTTCACATGGTAACCTCTCCCTTTAAGGTATGACCCAAACCATTTAAGTACCAACCCAGAAAGCCCTACCCAGTTTTCCAGTCTATGTAGGAGTATGGTGTGATCTACCGTGTCAAATGCAGCACTGAGATCTAGTAAAACCAGAACTGATATTTTGCCTGAATCAGAATTCAATCGAATATCATTCATTATCTTTATGAGCACTGTCTCTGTGCTATGATGCTGACGGACACCAGACTGATAATTGTCCAGGTAGCCATTTGAGTTTAAGAATTTGGTCAGCTGATTGAAAACAACCTTTTCAATGATCTTCCCTATAAAAGGAAGATTTGATATTGGTCTGTAGTTAGATAGTAAGGTTTTGTCTAGATTGCCCTTTTTTAGAAGAGGTTTGACAACTGCATTTTTTAGGGACTCTGGGAAAGTTCCTGAGAGCAGTGAGGTATTAACTATTTTTAGGAGATCTGCTTCCAAACAGTTAAACACTCTTTTGAAAAAGGATGTGGGAAGTGTGTCAAGGCTGCAAGTTGACGCCTTAAGATGCTGTACCGTTTCCTCCAGGGTTTTGAGATCAATTGTCTGAAATTCAGACAAAGTTACTATTTTCTGATGTACTGGAGTCAGACTGACCTGACTGCCGCATGGAGCTTTGCTGATTTCCATTCTGATATTACTGATCTTTTGAAGGAAAAAGTTGCAAACTCATTGCATTTGTCATCAGACAGCATTTCCCTCGGAACTTGACTAGGGGGATTTGTTAGTCTCTCTACAGTTGCAAAAAGAGTGCGAGTGTTATTTATGTTGCAGTTTATAATGTTAGAGAAAAAGTTTCTCTAGCTTTGCCTAAGTCAACATTGAAGGCATGCAGACTGTCTTTATAGATGTTATAGTGAACTTCAAGTTTGGTTTTTCGCCACATACGCTCAGCTTTTCTGCATGTTCTTTTCATGCTTTGTACTGCTGGTGTGTTTCTCCAGGGTGCTTTACGCCTGCCAGTTTTCACCTTGACCTTTACTGGAGCAATGGTATCGATAGCATTTTTAACTTTTGCATTAAAGCTATCAAGGAGAGCATCCATAGAGTCTGCAGATATACTTGGTGACAAAGACATAGCATTCATAAATAGCTCACTGGTATTCTCATTTATGAATCTCTTTTTTATAGAGACGGGTCTGTTTTCAGTGGCAGGACTGATTGATATATCAAAGAAAATACAGAAATGATCAGACAGCGCCACATCTCTAATAATAGTGGATGAAATGTTTAGACTTTTGCTAATGAGCAGATCTAGAGTGTGTCCACGATTGTGTGTGGGACCGTGCACATGCTGGATCAGATCAAAAGTGTTTAAAACATTTAAAAGTTCATTTGCAGTGTTGTTTTCTGTCTTGTCTACATGAATATTAAAATCTCCAGCAATAACAAAGCAGTCAAATTCTGAGGAAATAGCTGATAGCAGTTCTGAAAAATCATCAACAAAGACTGGGGAGTATTTGGGAGGCCTGTAAATAATTGTAAACAGTATGCGTGGTGCACCTTTTAAAGCAATACTCAAGTATTCAAAGGACAGGTAGTCACCAAGTAAAACTTGCTTGCAGTCAAAGAGATCTTTAAATAGAGCAGCTATTCCTCCACCTCTCCTAACAGCTCTGCAAACATTTATAAAAGTAAAGTTTGGGGGGGCAGATTCCTTGAGGATTGTAGCACTACAACTATCATCTAACCAAGTTTCATTTAGAAACATGAAGTCCAGTTTGTTACTGGTGATGAGGTCATTGACCAAAAAGGATTTGTTTTTTAGTGAACGGATGTTTAAAAGTGCTAATTGAATAGTAACTGTTTTTAGTTTTTTACCCCTGTCATTCTCAGAGTGACGTCTAAAAGGTATAAGATTAGATAGCTTTGCCATACGACTGGAAAGGGCCTTAGTTTTGCGTTCACTTATCAGGAAAGATATAGGGAAAACTAAAGGAACACTGGGTTCCCACTTGTTCTGTAAATATTGGAGATTGTTGCTGTTTTCATAGCAGGGACCCAATTCATATCAGTTACCAGTGCTCTTTGCAGTCCTGTTTAGTCCATCTCCAGTAGATGGGGGTTTGTGTGATCCCTGGCGTTGTGGCAGAGGCCGGAGAGCTCTTTCAGAGGGAACGGGTTGGCCAGGTTGACCCAGAGACTTTGGTGGTTGTGGGGCCCGTCGCTTTTTAGTTGAAACCTGTGGACTCGCGACAATAGAGTGGGATAGTTTTGTTCCAGCGAATACTAGTTCCTCCATTTTCTCTGAGAAGCTCAAAAGAGATGATGTAGTAGAGAGGGAGAGGGTGTGTAGTGAGAGGGGCTGCGAGTCTGGTGTTTCTGAAGACTGAAGTATGTTTGTTTTGGCTCTCCCGGTTGTTATCCACAGAAACATCCTTGGGTGTTGAGTCTTCGTCATCGTCCAACTGATGTGATGTCACTGGGCAGGGTACAGCCTGATTGGTGTTATCCAAAAGTCCATCAAACTGCTGAGGTGGGTCACTATGGCCAGGTGTATGTGTGCCATTTAGGAGTGGAGTGGCACACTCTGCTGATGGGTGAAGGAGGGAGAAGAGGATGTTGTCCTTTAGCACTCTTGAACCAAGTTTGTTTGGGTGGAGGCCATCTGTTGTAAAAAGTTGTCTTTGACTCCAAAAGAGATTAAAGTTGTCAATGAAGTTCAGTCCTCTCATGTTGCAGGTTTTTTGCAGCCATATGTTCAGACTGAGTAGCCGAGAGAACATATTCGTTCCCCGAGCTGGGAGAGGTCCACTGATGAAGGCCTGTACTTTTAGCTTTCCAAGCATTTCAAAGAGTTCATTAAAATCCCTTTTTAGGAGCTCTGACTGCTCTTTTCGAGTATCATTTTTCCCCACATGTACGACAATCCGATTTACAGACTTATGTTGTGTCAGGATGTTTGGCAGTTCCTTGCTTACATCAGCAATCATTGCTTGAGGGAAATAGTATGTAAGTATAGCCCTGCTACGAAGGTTTCTGATAATAGAGTCCCCCACTATCAGAGTATTTGGCTCGGCTGGTTTCCGAGCAGTGCGGTTGCCTGTTTGACACAGAGCGTCTGCCAACTGCAGTGTCCACTTTTGATTTTCCCCTGACCACGTTTGGGGATTCTTCACCCATATTCATTAGTGCCTCAAATCTATTTTCAAGATGTACAAGAGGTGGCAGAGTACCAACATTGTCTTGTCGAGTCTTAGCCATATCTGGGTTAGATGAAGCTAATGCAGCAATTTGTGAAACTCTTGACAGTCTGATATTACGAGCATCTTTAGGTCTTGCGCCCTTTTTTTGCCAACGGTTTGTGTCCTCAGCTACCTTTGTTTGCATCTGTACAGGTTTGTCTGAGCTCACTATAATCTGATGAGAAGTGCTGGGTTCACAGAGCTTACCGGCTATATGCTGAGGGGGTCCACGGCGAGTATCAGCTGTGTGTTCTTGCAGGGACGGAAATATTGTGAGTAGCTTTGTTTCGAGAACTGCAATCTTTTGTAGAAGTTTGTGGCAGTTTGAGCAGCAGGTGGTTGTTGATCCAAAAGAAGGCATTTTCACACCAGTTTGAGAGTGGGCAGCGGAGTTATCCTGAAGAGTTTCAATTGTTGGCAGTAAGCCGGTAGACCACCTTTTATCCTAAAATAAATCCTTGTTGCTTGAAGTATTTCCCATATTTGGTTCAAGTGCCTAATTGTTTAGTCTGAGCACTGTACTGAACTGCTGGTGTTTAAATAAGATAAAGCATAAAAGCAGAAGCGCAAAGCACGGAGCGCTAGTAAATGCGTCCGATCAGTAGCAAAGCCGGAAGAGAAAATCCATATACGATGAAGGTTGCAGCAGTTTGTCTTTCGACTACACATGCAAAATCCGCAATGGGACTGAGTTGGAAATGGAGACACACAGAGTGATACGCGTCATAATGTCTAAAAAAAAAAATGTCTAAAAGCTGATATGTGACAATGTGTATAGCAAACAAGCTAAAAAAAAAAACAAGAAATACGTTTTTATAAGCTGTCGACCCCAAAAAACGAGCGTTTTAGGACATAAAAGTGGATTAAAAAGAGATGACAGACCCTCCAATCATCAAGCAGACGCTCGGAGTCCGGGCCAGCCCACTCCTCCATTCATCCCAGAGACGCTGAGCGTCCGTGGGCGGGACATAATCGCAGCATTATCCAATGACCGTCTTGTTTCTAAGCAGTGAAAAAACTGTTTAAAGCAGCCCCATTGAAGTCAATGGACGCTGGGCTTCAACAGAGTAATGCACTGTACGCTACGGGAATGAATGAGAAGGAAATCCAGTCAGCCGACCTAAGTAGCTGATTCTGAACGAAATTGTTTTCGTTCGAGATGAACGTGTTTAACGCATTTTTAGTCAATAAAATGTTAACATAATAGTACATATATTTGACCATTCATTTTTTGACAATTATAGGGGAAGCTGAGCTTCCCTTGCAGTCTTAAAGAAATCGCGACTGGCACGGATCACTTGGGGCTGGTAACTCACGTCAACTAACACTTTGTCTCCCTTTGCCAGCAGATACGAGCGAGTGAGGAAACAGGACCAAGATTGCACGAGCACGGACGACAGACATTCCCCACGAGAACCCCGGGTTATCACGATTGGGACTTATTTCACTGTGTGTTTCAATAAACTCCCTTCCGGGGCTTGTTATCTGCCGTCTTGTGTCCGTCGTGTCTCTTACCCTGCCACAAGTGGTGGAGAATGCGAGCGTAGTGGTAAGAGACCGGCTCAGCAATTGTTTTTTTTTCTAACACTTACATTCTGTTGATCTCAGGAATGACGGACACCCTCTCTCTCTCGGCGGTCAAACAAATGGAGGAACTACTACTGCGCCGACTTACAGACGTCACCGTCCGCCAGCAGCAGTGCTTCGACCAGATGCAGGCTAGACAGGAGCGGGCCGACCAAGAGATCGATCAGCTGCAAATGACCATGACGCGATCCGCACCTCACCATCACGCGGCCTCGCTGCTGACTAAAATGACGGCACAGGACGACGTTGAAGCTTATCTACACACCTTCGAAGTGATCGCTACCAGAGAGGGTTTGGGAAGTGAGTTGTGGGCGCGCACATTAGCGCCCTTCTTAACGGGGGAAGCGCAGCGCGCCTATTTCGCCCTGCCGACCGCCCAGGCCGACAATTACCCTATGCTGAAGGCAGAGATCCTCGCCCGGGAAGGATTATCGACTCCCCGCGCCTCACCCTCTCCCCCACTTCGTGGTCAAGAATGGCCTACTCTACTGTGTCGCATCACGGAGGGGGGAAATTAAACACCTCCTGGTGGTGCCGAGGACCAAGATGGAGGCGGTTTTGGAGCTGGCTCATTCGCACCCGATGGCAGGACACCTAGGAACACAGAATACCCTACAGAGGATCCGAGATCGGTTTCACTGGCCAGGGATTGATGCGGAAGTAAACCGGTTTTGCCAGAGTTGCCCCACTTGCCAGCGGACATCTCCTCGGCGCCCACCCCCCTGCCCGTTAATACCGATGCCCATCATCGAGGTACCCTTCGGCCGGATTGGCATGGATCTGGTAGGAGAAGTCCGCCCGGGGTCATGAACACATCCTGGTCATTGTGGATTACGCCACTCGATACCCCGAAGCAATCCCCCTTCGCAAAGCCACCGCGAAGAACATCGCCAAGGAGGTGTTTTTTAATGTTCATCCGAGTGGGTATCGCCGGCGCCATTTTGACGGCCCAGGGCACTCCCTTCATGTCCCGGCTGATGACGGACCTCTGCCAACTCTTCAGAATCAAGCAACTGCGTACATCGGTCTACCATCCCCAGACGGACGGACTGGTGGAACGGTTTAATCAAACCCTAAAACGGATGCTACGAAGAGTGATAGCTGAAGATGGGCGCGACTGGGACCTCTTGCTGCCCTATGTCCTATTTGGGGTCCGGGAAGTCCCCCAGGCCTCCACCGGGTTCACTCCGTTTGAGCTGCTGTTCGGACGCCAACCGAGAGGATTACTGGACATTGCCCGGGAAGCATGGGAGCAGCAGCCGGCGCCGCATCGGACGGTGATCGAACATGTGAAAGAGATGCGGGAACGGATTGACCGAGTGATGCCGATTGTGAAGCAACATCTGGCAGAGGCCAGCGCGCCCAGCACAGGGTATATGACCGGCCGTGCCTTAGGCCACTTCAAAATTTCTGGCATCCTGGCAGGGTCCGCACTCCGTCGTAGAGAAGGTGGGGCCGGTCACATACCGGATACATCAGCCGGGACGAAGGAAGGAGGAGAAGGTGTACCACATCAACCTCCTGAAGAGGTGGATTGCCCCGCCAGCGCAAGTGGCGGCGTACGTTCAGGAGGTGGAGCCAGTGGTACTCCTGGGAGAGCAGCTCGCCGCCGCTCAGAAGACCGAGCTAGAGGCCCTGGTTCGTCAATACAGGGGTGTGTTCACGGAGCACCCGGGACGGACCAACGTGACCCAGCATGAGATCCGGACGGGGCCCGTAATCATTGTAAGGCAACGGCCCTACCGTGTACCCGAAGCCCGCCGGAAGGCTATCGAAGAGGAGGTACAACGGATGCTGCAGCTTGGGGTCATCGAACCATCCTGTAGCCCGTGGTCCAGCCCGATCGTGATGGTACCAAAGCAAGACGGCACCCTCCGGTTCTGCAATGACTACAGGAAGCTGAATGAGGTATCCTCATTCGATGGGTACCCGATGCTGCGGGTGGACGAGCTGCTGGATCGCCTTGGTAGGGCTCGGTACATTTCGACTCTGGACCTTACAAAAGGCTACTGGCAGGTACCCCTATCGGCTGAGGCCAAAGAAAAAACGGCCTTCAGCACCCCCAGCGGCCACTGGCAGTACCGAGTCCTACCATTTGGCCTACACGGAGCCCCAGCGACGTTCCAGCGCATGATGAACATCGTGTTACGGCCCCATCAGAATTATGCAGCTGCTTATATCGACGATGTGGTAATTCATTCAGAGAATTGGGAGGAGCATGTGGACCGACTCCGGAGGGTGTTCGACGAGCTGCGTCGGGCTGGACTCACAGCCAACCCGAAGAAGTGCCACCTGGGACTTACGGAAGCCAAGTACCTGGGGTACCAGATCGGTCGGGGACTCATCAAACCCCAGGAACAGAAGGTAGAGGCCGTGCGGGCGGCAAGCCGACCGACCACCAAGACTCAGGTGCGTGCATTTCTAGGGTTGGCGGGCTACTACCGGTGTTTCATACCCCACTTCTCTTCGATAGCCAGCCCCCTGACAGACCTGACGAAGAAAGGACAACCAGAGACCCTGGACTGGACGGCCGAGGCAGAAGCAGCGTTTCAAGCTCTGAAGCAAGCCCTAACCTTGTCACCGGTCCTGTACGCTCCAGACTTCGGCTGCCCTTTTTTCCTCCAGACCTGTCGCAGGTCCATGACGGAGAAGAACACCCGGTTACCTACATCAGTCGTAAGTTGACCCCCGCCGAGACCAGGTATGCCGCAGTGGAGAAGGAGGCCCTGGCCGTGAAGTGGGCAGTCCTGGAGCTGCGCTACTACCTGCTGGGCCGAAGCTTCACCCTGGTCACAGACCATGCACCCCTACAGTGGATGGCCCGAGCGAAGGACACCGACGCTCGGGTGACCCGTTGGTTCCTGGCGCTCCAGGACTTCCACTTCACGGTGCAACATCGGCCCGGGGTCGCGAACGGCAACGCGGATGGGTTGTCATGGATGTGGTCCGGCTGGGCAGGTCTGTCAGGCGACACTTCCCTCCCACCCTTACTAGCCTCCCAAGGACCCAGGATACGAGGTCGACGCTTGGGGGGGGGAGTGTGGCGGGGCGGGTACAGATCCAGGATCAGCGTCGCCTAGGAAACAGCCCGGCAGTTAATGTTGATCGCCTACATCTAAGGCTGATTAGCTGCCGGGCATAAAAACCATGTGCACGGATCAATTGGGGCTGGTAACTCACGCCAACTAACACTTTGTCTCCCTTTGACAGCAGATACGAGCGAGTGAGGAAACAGGACCAAGATTGCACGAGCATGGACGACAGACATTCCCCACGAGCACCCTGGGTTATCACGATTGGACTTATTTCACTGTGTGTTTCAATAAACTCCCTTCCAGGGCTTGTTATATCTGCCGTCTTGTGTCCGTCGTGTCTCTTACCCTGCCACAATAGTCACAGCTGGACATTGGTCAAACATGCAGAAAGTGCTGAAAAATCAAAGACCAGGGAACAGTTTAATGGACCAGGACAACTTTAAACCCTTAAACAACTATCACAAAACCACACACACTGTCATTGTTTTTCCAGGTCACACTGTACTGTATTAAGAATCAGGTGTATGACTTTTGACCACCATACTGTATATCTCTTCATAGGCCTGTCTATATGTAATGTGCAGGGCAAATTTCAAAGCGTCAGATGTGGTTAAAAGTAAACATAAGGCAATAAATTATGTCGTATACTAAATAATTAAGTTATCAGTCTTGCATTATCCAGCATGAGTGTAAAATCTCTGAAATCTGTGACATATTTTTAAAGGTAACTATTTCTCTTATACAGGTACAACAGTTAAAAAAATTATTGTTCCCCTTTCAATGAATGAGAGGGCATTTCATCAGAAAATCAGAGAAACCTTTCCCACAATGGGAGGTTAGTGGGAATGGAAATCTGCAGAGTTGACAGGAGGCGAAGGATCTTACCAGTTCAGTTGAGCAGTGTTTGCCCTGCATCAATTAAAGCATGCCCAGAGTTTGGCAGGTCAGCAGTATATGTGCGGTTTAAAGTAAGTATAAGAAGTTACTGCATATGTGCAAAATATGTAGATGGCATAGTGCAAAACAAGGCAAGGCTGTACTGTCTTTTTTGACAGGACACATCAAGACTGACTGGTGTACAGCATGAAAACAATGAGGTTTCGATTTGCAGGTTATAATCTGAGATATTCTGTTTACGTGTCTTTGGTGCTATAAGTAATATTTCTGTTTTGTTAGAGTTTAAAAGAAGGAAATCCAAGTCATCCAATGTTTTATATCTTTGATGCACTCTGCCAGTTTGGATAGCTTGAAGGAATCATCTGGTCTTGAAGAGATATATAGCTGAGTATCATCTGCATAACAGTGGAAGCTAATTCCATGTTTTCTAATAATGTTGCCCAGGGGCAGCATGTACTGTATATGGAGAAAAGCAAGGGTCCTAAAAACGATCCCTGAGGTAATCCAATGTTTACTTGCGTTAGATTTGACGGTTCCCCATTTAAATGGACATATTGATATCGGTCTGATAAGTAAGATCGGAACCATTGTAGTGCCTGTCCCTGAATATCGGTATAATTTTGTAAACAATCTAAAAGTATTTTATGGTCTACAGTATCGAACGCAGCACTAAGGTCAAGCAGGACTAGGAGTGAGATCTTATCTTTATCAGATGCCATAAGTAGATCGTTTGTAATTTTAACGAGCGCAGTTTTGGTGCTATGATGCAGTCTAAAGCCAGACTGTCATTTCCTTGCATGCATTACAGTAATCTAGTCTTGATGTCATGAATGCATGAATTAACTTTTCTGCATCTGACAGTGATAGCATATGACGTAGTTTAGATATATTCTTAAAATGAAAAAAACACAATTTTACAGATGTTGGCGACATGGCTCTCAAATGACAGAGTACTATTGAACAGAACACCAAGATTTTAAGCTGAAGACGAGGGTTTTATGGAGCATCCGTCAATAGCTAAGCAGTGTTCTTGGTTGTGTAACCCTAGGCTTTCGGCTGATCTCCAAAAGCAAGGCTACTGGCAGACTACGCCACTCCAATTTGACAGGAAGGAGAACCTGAATAACTTAAGCACGCAGGTTGTTCAATTCAATGAACCAAGAGTCACAGAACACCAACTTGAATCATTTAAATCTTCATAATTTATTATAAAAAGAAAAAAGGTCTAACATTGAAGAGGCAATAGACACGACTGTAGTCCACTAGAGGTTACATCAACAGTCAACATGTAAAAGGGACCAAAAGAAAAATAAATACATCCAATAACCACAGTACAGAAGAACTAATATAAACACGACAAAACCAAGCAAACTTAAATGCACTCAAAAGAAATAATCAACCAAATGAGAACCTCAACCACCTAAGCAAAGAAAACTTCTGTACGTGGAAAAAGAAATATAAAACGATTAATACTTTGGATGATCCCCGCAATGTGACTAGACGTTGCTCAGTAAGGTTCTACCTCACAGGACTGATAAAGAAAATAAAGAAACCAACAAAACAAAAACAGTAAAAATAAGTGGGAAAGAAACAGTGGCTCTCGGATACGACAATCTATCCAGAGTCTGCAAATAAACAACATTCAATATTTAAAATGTCCATACATGCATCACAGCAATATCTTTGTAACCATTAACATTCACATAAAATGCTTATACCTCTTGAGAATCTAATTGAATGAACTGTTAGAGCCAGCCACTTCATAGAGAGGAGAAACGTTGTAACAGCCACAAAACGAGCTGCCTTGTGAAGGGGGAGAGACCTTGTGTTGCTGGGCTATGAAAGCCAACCACCTCACTAAAGAGGAAAGTGATAAATATAAAACCAAAATAATCACCTAAAATGTTGCCCAATCCTTTTATGCTCAACACACTTAAGGTCATTAATACATGACTTCCTTTCTCCCAGTTACATAATCATTCCCAAAATATCATAAATATATACATACACCATACCTTGATTTATATAATTAATACCACTGGACTTGTAGAGGCCACACCTTTAATAAAAGAGATGACCGTCGCACACGGCATCTCCTAGAGACCCCAAATATCCTCAACGTACGAAGCGTCCTATCACAACACATTACATTGCCCCCTTACACTTATGTAAGCCTATATTGCATTTAAAAGATGTTTTATAAAATTACTTGAAGTATACAAATCACGCACTTACGTTCTCAAACAGAAGTCACCTACAGTTCTTCTAATCGCCAATAAAGGGGAGAACAACTGCCGCGTGCGCTCACAGAAACGAGAATAAACGATAGCCTGTCTACTACCGCGAGACTAAATACCCCGGACCATTTACTTTCCCCCGCCCCCTTAAAGGAACCGTACGCCGTTCACTACTTCCCGTCACAGTTGTTATGTACGGCGGTTTTCGGTCCAATAAGTAACACTTCTGTTTTGTCCGAGTTCAGAAATAAAAAGTTGTTACTCATCCAGTTTTTTAAATCAACTATGCATTCCATTATTCGATGGAACTGCTGTGTTTCATGGGGCTTCGAGGAAATATAAAGTTGAGTATCATCAGCATAGCAGGGAAAGCTAAATCTGTGTCGCTTTATTATATCTCCTAGAGGTAGCATGTATAATGCGAAGACTGAGCCCTGTGGTACACCGTACTGGACTTGCGATTTGTGTTACACCTCATTGTTTATTGCCTACAAATTGAAATCTGTCGGATAAACAAGACTTAAACCATTTCAAAGCTATTTCCTGTCGTGAAATGCTAGGAAGAACCCAATTGACCAAAACTACAATAAACTAACACTAAGACAAGACTTACTTAAGATAGAGGTGATACGTTCCACAGAGACACGGATGTGGAACCACATACAGCTAACACAAGATATACAATGACCGACACAGGACAATGAAACATGAGGACTATTTAAAGGGGAAGAAATCAAGAAGGGACAGGTGCGGGGCATGAACTAATTAACAAGCAACGACGAGACGAAAGGGTAAGAACAGACGCAGACCTGAGAGAGTGTGGCAAGCCAAAAGCGCCAAAAAGCCTCTCTCCACATTTAACAGGGAGTTCCGTTCTGATTCTACCTAAAAAAACAAGAAATATCTGACAAGAAGAGGCAGAATCATGAGAATTCCCTTAATGCCGATTTATGTTTTAGTCTATGTAGGACTGTAGTCTGTCCTACATAGTCTGTGCAACAGTCAATGGTGTTGAATGCAGCACTAAGGTCTAGCAGCACCAATAACGAGGTACAACCTGGGTCAGACGCAAAAGCAGATAATTTGTAACTCTGATCAAAGCAGTCTCTGTACTGTGACATGCTCTTAATTCAGACTGGAATTCTTCATTGATGTCATTCCTTTGGAGAAAGGAGCATAATTGAGTTAAACTATTTTTTTTGTACCTGTAGTTAATTAGTTCTCTAGGGTAGAGTTGTTTTTTTTTTACAAGGGGCCATATAACAGCCACATTATAGGCACATGTCCTAATGTCAGAGATGAGTTAATAATACTAAGAAGAGGATCTATAATTTCTGGGAGCATCTCTTTCAGTAGTTTTGTATGTATAGGGTCTAGCACGCATGTTGTTGATTTAGATGATCTAATGATTTTAGACAGTTCATCGTGATTTACAGTAGAAATTAATTGCAATTTCTTCTTAGGGGTGATGTTGTTAATTTGTTCAGCGGGTTTCACTTCTAGTTACATTGTTATAATTTTTTCTCTAATATTTTGGACTACTTGTGAAGTAGCTCATAAATTCATCACTGTTATGCTGATATCCAGAATCTGAAGTCGCTGACAGTTTATTTTTTGTTAATTTGGTGACTGTGTTAAATAAAAACCTAGGGTTTTACTGGTTTTCTTCTTTTAGTGATGCAAAGTTGACGGATCTTGACGTTTTTAGGGGTTTCCTGTATTCGAGTACTATCCTTCCATGCTGTACGAAATACCTCTAATTTAGTTTTCTTAAAGTTGCACTCCATTTTTCGGGCCGCTTCCTTTAGAGCCTGAGTGTGTTCATTATACCACGGTCTTGGGCTACCATTTTTTATCTTCTTTAAACGCAGAGGAGCAAACTGTGTCTAGTTTTCCGAGATGGTGGTTACAATTTTCAATGGTAATGTCAAGATCTTCAACGTTATTTTCCATGCTAGAGATTTGAGACAATTCAGACAGATTATCGAGAAATGCATCTATGGTAGTTGAAGTTATTGTTCTACCATATTTGTAACAAAGAGTTTGATTTGCAGCCTTAGCCAGTGAAGCAAACATAATGCCAGATAATGATCCGAAATGTCTTCATTCTGCTGAAGGATTTTAACGTTGTCTACATTTATACCATAAAACAGTATTAAATCTAAAGTATGATTAAGCCGGTGAGTGGGTCCTGACACATGTTGACTAACGCCCATGGAGTTAAGAGTGTCTTTGAAAGCCATTCCTAAGGCATCTGTATCGTTATCTACAAGTCACCAACGACAAGGACTCTATCTGCGGCCAGTACTAGTTTAGATAAAAACCGACCAAATTCTTAAATAAAATCTGTGTGGTGCCCTGGAGGCCTAAAAGGGCCTCCCATGGGGCTGTGAGGTTCGCAAGAACCAGGAATTAGCAGGTTTAGCATTGGTTATTCCATTTCAAGTTAAGAGCACGGGTGTCCTGGGCCGTTGCTGTGGTTGACAGACATAAGCAGTGTTGGGTGTAACGCGTTACTTATACTGTAATTAAATTACTTATCCACTGAAAAAGTAGAGTTATGCATTACTGTTCGTTTTTATATTACTTTATTACAGTTACTTATAATGTACTTGCGTTACACAAAATTAATTGAACTGTTTTTAAATAAATCATTATTTAGTCTTAAATCTAAATCTATCATCTAAAGGTAAAAGTGAACGCTGCCCCTTTAAAATCCTTAGCGTTAGTGGAGTTGCATGTGATTTCGTGCCAGTTTGCTCCGTAACGGTGTCGTTGTTTGAAGTGGAAGATGTCGGACTCGGCAGAAGCGATTGGCTGTTTTAACAAATGGAAATATTCCATTTACTTCACTTTTTTGACCCAGACAGACAACAATATTGCGGTAAAATGTAAGCTATGTCCTGGGGAGAAAAAGCTATCGGCCGCTGTCAATAGCACGAGTAATTTACTGAAGCACCTGACTAGGCTGCATAGACAAACACTTTTAAGTGATCCAGCATGTTCATCATCATATAGCAGTGCGCCCACCCTGCTAAGCAGGCAAAACTGGATTTTACATCGGCAGCGCAGAAAGTGTCTGAAGGTGAGCTTAAAAAAATGATCGCAGGTTACATAGTAGAAGAGATGCTACCGCTGCGTACTGTAGAATCTCAGTCTTTTACATTTACATTTTACATTTAGACATTTAGACATTTAGCAGACGCTTTTATCCAAACCGACTTACAAAGAGTTTAGGAGCAATAAGCGATATGTCATACAGGAGCCATAATACATTAAGTGCCAATACAAAGTTACTGGTTTCAACAAAAGCTAGACCACTACCTGTTGAGAGAAAGGGTTAGTGTTTTTTTTTTTTTTTTTCATTTGTCTGTCAAGTATTCACAGAAGGTTTAAGTAGTTTTTTAAATGTTGTGAGAGATGTGGTTGAACGGACAGAGTTAGGAAGAATGTTCCACCAGGAAGGAGTTGTGAATGAGAACGAGCGGGAGAGCGTTTTACTGCCCTTATGGGAAGGCAATACAAGACGCCGCTGGTTTGCTGAACGCAGGGATCTTGATGGGGTGTAGGAGTGCAGGAGAGTGTGAAAGTAAGCCGGTGCAGATCCAGTGATAGTCCTGTAGGCAAGCATTAGTGACTTGAATCTGATACGGGCTGCAACCGGTAGCCAGTGAAGAGAGATGAAAAGGGGAGTCACGTGAGCCCTTTTGGGCTGTTGGAAGACGAGGCGTGCTGCTGCGTTCTGAACCAGCTGAAGTGGCCTTGATAGCCTTTGCAGGAAGACCAGCAAGGAGAGCATTGCAGTAGTCCAACCTTGAGATTACCAGGGCCTGGACAAGGAGTTGTGCCGCATGCTCAGTGAGATAGGGTCTGACCTTTCTAATGTTGAATAAGGCATATCGGCATGACCGTGTTGTCTTTGCAATATGATCATTGAAGGACAGCTGTTCATCAAATATGACTCTGAGGTTCCTGGCTGTGATTGTAGTATTGCCAAGATGGATGTTGAGATCGTGTTGGACCGTAGGGTGTGCCGGAAACACGAGTAGTTCTGTCTTGGCAGGGTTCAGCTGGAGGTGATGCCCTTTCATCCAAGCTGAGATGTCCTCGAGGCAGGCTGTAATGCGAGCTGTTACAGTGGTATCGTCTGGGTGAAACAAGATGTAGATCTGGGTGTCGTCGGCATAACAGTGATACGAGAAGCCATGTGCCTGTATGATGGGTCCCAAGGATGTCGTGTAGATGGAAAAAAGCAGCGGTCCAAGCACCGACCCCTGAGGGACCCCAGTGATCATGTGGTGAGCAGTGGACAGCGAGCCCCTCCATGACACCCTGAAGGATCTGTCGGAGAGGTAGGATTTGAACCAGCGGAGGGTAGAGCCTGAGATTCCTAGCGATGACAGGGTTGCTAGCAGTATCTGGTGATTGACAGTGTCAAACGCTGCAGATAGGTCTAGCAGAATCAGGACCGAGGATTTAGATTCCACCTTGGCTAGCCGCAGTGCTTCTGTGACCGATAGCAGTGCCGTCTCAGTGGAGTGGTTAGTTTTGAAGCCAGACTGCTTGTCATCCAGTAGTTTATTCTGGAATAGGTAGGAAGACACCTGGTTGAAAGCTGCCCTTTCAAGTGTTTTTGCTATAAATGGGAGGAGAGAGACAGGTCTGTAATTGTCGGGAGTAGAAGGGTCCAATGTTGGTTTCTTCAGTAGGGGCGTGACCTGGGCCTGTTTGAATGTAGATGGAAAAGTGCCGGTGAGCAGGGAGGTGTTGATGATGTGTGTGAGTGCAGGTGTGAGCGTGCTGGATATGGCCTGAAGGAGATCGGAAGGGATAGGGTCAAGGGGACAGGTGGTGGGGTGGCTGGAGAGAAGCCTGGTGACTTCAGTGTCCGTTAGTGGGGTGAAACAGCATAGTTCGATGGTTGGAGTGTGGGAGGTGTTTCCCGAGGTCTGAGGTACCGAGAATTGTTTGCTGATGGATGATGTTTTGTCAGTGAAAAATACAGCGAAGTCTTCCGCAGTCAATGATGAAGTGGGCGGGGGAGGATTGGGGCAAAGAAGAGAGTTAAATGTCTTGAAAAGCTGTCGAGTGTTAGGTGCATTGCTTACCTTGGTGGTATAGAAAGACATTTTAGCTGTGGTAACACTAGCAGAGAAAGAGGAGAGTAGTGACTGGTAGTCCCCGAGGTCAGCAGGATTCTTGGTCTTGCGCCATTTCCTTTCAGCAGCCCTGAGTGTACTACGTTGTTCACGGATGATGTCAGACAGCCAGGGGCAGGGGGGAGTGGCACGAGCCGGTCTGGCGGACAGAGGACAAAGGTTATCTAGACAGGATGTAAGTGTTGAGCATAAGGTGTCCGTGGCAGTGTCAGCATCTAGAGAGATGCAAAGTTGGAGGGAAGAGAGGATGTCACTCTAGCAGAGAGTGTGCTAGGGGAGAGAGAGCGGAGGTTCCGTCTAAAGTGAACGGGTGGTGGTGTTGGTGTAGTGCATGTAGGAAGGAGCATGTTGAAAGTGATGAAGAAGTGGTCCGAGATGTGAAGAAGTGTGACTTGAATGTTATCTGTGGTGCAGTTACGGATGTAGACGAGATCCAGCTGGTTTCCAGATCTGTGAGTACTGGCTGTGACGAGGCGCGTGAGGTCGAACGAGGCGGTGAGGGTGTGGAAGTCAGAAGCATAGGGCTTCTCCAGGTGGATGTTGAAGTCCCCAAAGACTACAAGAGGGCCGCTATCCTCCGGGAATGATGAGAGCAGCACATCTAACTCTTCAATGAAGTCGTGAAGAGGACCTGGGGGGCGGTAAACTACAACAACGCTGAGCTGAGTGGGAAAAGTGATATTAACAGCATGGTATTCAAATGAATAGTTGTTGCATAGGGAAGATAGTGTGGAATATTTCCAGTCATTGGTGATAAGCAAACCTGTGCCTCCTCCTCTTCCAGTTTGGCGGGGAGTGTGAGAGAAGGAGTAGTTTGTGGAGAGAGCAGCGGGTGTGGCTGAGTCTTCAGGACGAATCCAAGTCTCAGTAAGACCAAGAATGTGAATGTCAGACTGGCTGGCAAACGCATGGATGAAGTCAGTCTTGTTCACAGCTGACTGGCAGTTCCATAGACCCATAGAGAGAGTCAGAGGTGTAGAAGGGGAGGTGTGAATGGGACGCGCGTGAGAGTGCGTGCGTCGTGCCTTGCATCTTGGGTGAGAACGCTGTCTGCGGTGGAGTACAGGAATAGACTTGAAACACATGATGTTAGTAGACAATTAGATGAAAGCAAAGGTTTGTTAAATATACTGATGTGCCTTGCCGGTGTCCTTGCTCGGTGGAGTCGCGCAGGTAGAGTCGCAGGTCTTTACACTCGTCGGTCTTGACACGAGGAGGCTGAACACGAGGGGGTGACGCTACCGCTGACGCTTACCGCGACAGCGCAGAGGCAGTGCTTAAGTAGGCCTATGTGTTGAGATTAGCGCGAACAGAATACAGCTGGAACACGCCTTCTCGATTAGCAAAACAAAGTCTGAACGGCTTGAATGGGCCACGGATCAAACAGCGATCAACTAGCTCGGTGCTTTTAAGTGCAAACTTATAATGTCAAGCCGTAACGAGCGGCTAACGGCAATCTCAATTCAGTACAAACGCAACAAAAAACGCTAGCAACTTAGCAATCAGGTAACGAATCATTAAATAAACAAGCTCAAATAATCTTAACTAACAACAGGCAACAGTCCAGTTTAACAGTTAAAACAAAGTAACGGGGTAAATAGCAGACTCACGTACTACAGCGGACTTGTGATGACTTGATCGCTTCTCCTGCGATCAAGTTAGGCGCATCAATTATGCTTTTAGGCGCATAATACACAAAATACCCGTGTGTGGCAAAAAAGCAGCTCTGCCTGATCGAAAGACGTTTTCGTCTTACTTAGATAAGTGTTACACTGAAATGGAAATGGAGCTTAAAGGGACATTTGAGAGTTTGGAATACATTTCCACGACTGCCGACATTTGGACCAGCCATAATAAAAGCTTTATCGGAATGACGGCACATTGGATTGATCCTTCTACTTTTGTACGCGGACATGGAGCACTAGCTTGTAAAAGAGTTAGAGGGAGACACACGTATGATGTTATCGGCAATGAAATCGAGCAAGTCCATTCGGCTTATGGACTTAATTCTAAAAGTGACAGCTACCGTGACAGACAACGGGTCCAATTTTATCAAAGCTTTTAGAATGTTCAAAAAATCTGATTCTGATGATGAATCAGAAGATGAAGAGGTGACATTTACTGATGTTGAGCATACTCTCACCACAGACTCTAATGGACAGTTTTCTCTCCCTCCACACTTAAGGTGTGCATCACACACACTGAACTTAATTTTTCATGATGTCGAGAGATGGCTTCAAGCAAATGAGGCAAAAGCCCTCTACAGAAGTGCAATTTCAAAGTGTTCTGCGCTGTGGACAAAAGCAAATCGTTCTTCTGTGGCTTCAGAGTTAATAGAGAATTTTTCCAAGAAAAAACTTATAGTGCCTACTTCAACACGATGGAATTCATTTCACGACGCCCTGTCCAGGATCACTGAAATTCCAGTTACTGAGTTAAATACTGTTTGCACTCAGTTTGGAATAAAATGCTTCACTGATCGTGAGTATCTGTTCCTAAAGGAATATTGTATCGTGTTGAAGCCACTCACTGTAGCGCTAGACATATTGCATGGAGAAGAGAACTGCTATTTTGGAACCCTTCTTCCAACTCTGGAGATTCTAATGTCCAGGACGCTGGCACTGCGGGATGAGCTAAGGATGACAGCATCTCTCCCTGATGTCATTGTTCAGGTAATCTAATATTTATACAAATTGCTCAATCCTTTGTTAACCCTTGGCTTAAATACATTTTTGTATTATCATTGTATTATTATTTTGTATTATTTTATGTCAAACTCTTATGTTAAGTGTCTGAAAAAGGGTCTGATGTATTTTTTTTCTCGTAGGCAATCAAGGTACGATTTTCCACTATGATGGACACAAAGGAAGCTCTCCTGGCTGCAGTCACTTTGCCCAAATTTAAGTTACGCTGGATCAGAGACGAAAAGAAAAAAGACATGGTTAGGGCAATGCTTACTACAGAGTGCCGCGGGTTGCCTCTTGAAGACCAACAGTATAATGCTCAAGATCACAAGAAGCCTGCTGACTCCACTGATGACTTTTTTTCATTTGAGGAGGAGGAGGACTGTACATACTCTGCTGAAACAGAGGTGATGGAATATTTGAAATCTGCAGGGTCTGAGCTGGGTGTTCTTAGACAGTTTCCCAGAATTAAGGCCATTTCCCTGAGGTACAACACAGCCACACCATCAAGCGCACCAGTGGAAAGGCTTTTTAGCCTGGGCAATCTTGTGCTCACTCCCAGACGGAACAGACTGTCAAGCAAACGTTTTGAGATTCTTACATTAATGAGATACAACCATTTTTTCAAAAACAAGGCAGCATTGTCAGCTGAATAGTACAAATGAGATTTTGCTGAAAAACATGTCACTGCATACAGTAGGCATGAACTATGGTGCTCACAGCTTTGAAAAGAAGAAAACATTTCCAGCTTGATATTATGCTGTAATTGTATAGTTTTTGTTATTCAGATATTTTTCTGAGGTATTCTGTTCGTTAACTAAAGGTTTCAGTGAAGTAGAAATTAGTTCATTTCGTAAGAACACATAACTGCATACATTATGTATGCTTTGAAAGAAAGTTTCATGTTTACAGTTTATACTTGTCATGTTTAACTTTTCTTAAGTTAAGCTTTTTTGTGTTTTTTATTTAACTTAATAATTAATTATTTTTTATTCAGAAATGTTGTAGAGATATTATAACTGTTAACTAAAGAAGGTTACATTTAAGTATTAAAGTATGTTTTAATAAAGATAAAATGTTTAAAAAAGCTTAAAGGCTAAACTATTCCATGTTTGAGTAAGGGATAAGCTGGTTGTTATGGCAGAAATAAGCCCTGACAGTGTGATCAGGACGTGAAGAGGAGGGTCTAGTATCACACTGAAGGGACTTATTTCGCGATAACAGCCAGCTGCTTGTACATTATCCCGCTTAGTACACGTCTACTTGCCACATGACAAAATCATAAAATGTGAATTTGAAATATTTTATTAGCTCATTTTTATCATATGCTGACCTTCCGAGAGGAAAAGCTGTATCTTAAAAGAACAATCCTTGTAATGTCGTGACTGGCTAATCAGAATCAGGCTTCTAAATGAGCTGTGTAATTATTAACATTAACATTCCATGTTAAACTATTAAAAAGTAATTTGTTAAATTACTTATCGAGTAATTAAACTACTTTTCAGACAGAGTAATTAGTAAAGTATTTTAAATACAACGTTGATGATGTAATTAGTAATTCATTACTTTTTTTTAAGTAACTTACCCAACACTGGACATAAGGCAAGGCAAGACAAGTTTATTTATATAGCACATTTCATACACAAGGGCAATTCAAAGTGCTTTACATAAAATGATTGACAGAAAGAAATAAGCTTTAAAATGCAAATAATTTAAGATCACAAATACTTTTTAAGATTTTAAGAAACAATAAAACAGCAATAAAATTGATTAAAAATGTGAGTGTATATATAAAAAGAATGAGAGCAAAATAAAAATAAATTAGAAATAGAAATAGAAATAGAAGTGCAGTTGATGTAAACCAGCACAGTGCTCAGGGTGTGAATGCACACCTAAACAAGTGTGTTTTTAATCTGGATTTAAAAGTAGCTACTGTTGGTGAACGTCTGATGTCTTCTGGAAGCAGATTCCAGCTACGGGTGGCGTAATGACTAAACGCTGACTCGCCCTGTTTTGAGTGAACCCTTGTTATCTCTAACTGACTTGATCCTGATGATCTGAGAAGTCTATCTGAGATGTATTTAGCAGTGGCGGCTGCTGATCTTTTAAAGAGGGGAAGCTCATTTTCGGCCTAAATCATAAAAATTGTCCATTTATTTATATGTAAATTCTGCCCTACGTTCCTTTTCAAGAAAATGCTCTGTAACCCTGTCGTACCAACTAGGCGTCTTTTCCAGTGACTTGACCAGTGTCCTCTCAATGGCCAGCAGAGCTAGGCTGCTTAAACGGCCTTGGCCCATTGTGTTACGGGTGACTATATGAATTAATGAACAAACGATCTAATATATATATATATATATTTTCAACGGGAGGAAATGTGGGAATTATGTTAAACTGAAACAATGAATGTGGTGTGAAATTGTGTGAAATATGAAGGTTGCAGCAGTTTGTCTTTCGACTACACATGCAAAATCCGCGATGGGACTGAGTTGGAAATGGAGACATTGGAGTGATACGCGTCATAATCTGAAGACCACGCCCACGCCCACACCAACCGTCTCTTTGCATTGCGAGAAGCTGCCGCCTCCTTGTCATTTATGATTTATAACAAAAAAAAAAACAATGTCTAAAAGCTGATATGTGACAATGTGTATAGCAAACAAGCTAAAAAAAAACCAAGAAATACGTTTTTATAAGCTGTCGACCCCAAAAAACGAGCGTTTTAGGACATAAAAGTGGATTAAAAAGAGATGACAGACCCTCCAATCATCAAGCAGACGCTCGGAGTCCGGGCCAGCCCACTCCTCCATTCATCCCAGAGACGCTGAGCGTCCGTGGGCGGGACATAATCGCAGCATTATCCAATGACCGTCTTGTTTCTAAGCAGTGAAAAAAACTGTTTAAAGCAGCCCCATTGAAGTCAATGGACGCTGGGCTTCAACAGAGTAATGCACTGTACGCTACGGGAATGAATGAGAAGGAAATCCAGTCAGCCGACCTAAGTAGCTGATTCTGAACGAAATTGTTTTCGTTCGAGATGAACGTGTTTAACGCATTTTTAGTCAATAAAATGTTAACATAATAGTACATATATTTGACCATTAATTTTTTGACAATTATAGGGGAAGCTGAGCTTCCCTTGCAGTCTTAAAGAAATCGCGACTGGTATTTAGGTCCTAGACCATTGAGTGATTTATAGACAATTAATAATACTTTGAAGTTGATTCTAAAAGTAACTGGTAACCAGTGTAAGGACCTGAGGATTGGAGTGATATGCTCAGATTTTTTGGTTCTGGTCAGAATCCTGGCAGCAGCGTTCTGTATGAGCTGCAGCTGTCTGATGGTCTTTTTGGGAAGACCTGTAAGGAGTCCATTACAGTAATCCACCCTGCTGGTGATGAAAGCATGGACTAGTTTCTCTAAATCTTGGCTTGAGACAAAACATCTGATTCTGATGTTTCTGAGATGGTAGTACGCTGATTAGGTTATTGCTTTGACATGACTGCTGAAACTAAAGTCAGAGTCTAAAATGACAGCAAGATGTTTTACCTTACTTTGTGTCTTTAGACCTCTTAAGTCAAGGTATGTGTTTCATCCTTGTTACCAAAAACAATTACTTAAGTTTTGTTTTTATTTAACTGAAGGAAGTTTTGACACATCCAGCTGTTAATTTCATCAATGCACTGGCAAAGAAAGTCAACAGGCCTGTAATCATTGGGTGAGAGGGCTATGGGTAGATCTGAGTGTCATCTGCATAGCTGTGGTAGGCAATTTGGTACTTTTTCATTATTTGGCCAAGTGGGAGCATATATAAATTGAAGAGGAGCGGTGCAAGAATCGAGCCCTGTGGAACACCACAAGTCATGGGTGTCCAGTCAGATTTGTGGTTGCCCATGTTCACATAGTAAATACTGTAATAATAATACTTCCAAAGTATTAACAGTTCTAGTCAAACAACATCAAGAGCAGACCCCTCGACGCCCGTCAAACTGTTCTCCCCCAAACAGCAAAGATCGATTCAAGAAGTGAACACGCACCTGTGTTTATATATCGCTGTGTGTAGCTGTAGCATTAGCTGCTCAGCTAACGTCACTTCCGTTCAGGGCAGACCACACACACAAACGCTGTGCACGCTTTCTCTTCTCGGCGTTCCTGTAAAATACTAACCCTACTTATGATAATAACAATAATAAGTAGACAAGCACACCGCTCCGCGAATGGTTTGTATCCTGGACGAGGCGCTAAACTACTGAAGGCGTCTGAACGTGAGGGGGCGTGCCAGATGAGGTGGTCAGGTGAAAGGTCATCACGGGGTAATTTAATGTGGGGTTAAATTATTATTAATTAATTTTTCTAATAGTTAGATTGGGCAGGCGTTCACAAAAGGGCCTTTAATTACAAAAATATATATTGTTGCCTCAACAAAAGGGCACTTTCGCCATTAAGGGCCAAACAGGCAGGTGCTCAAGCACCCTCGATAACACGAAAAACACCTCCATTATTCGCTAAATTAATTCATTTAAACTCAAAAAAATTAAATGTGAATTTGTTTGTAGTTGTGAAAGCAGTTTATCTTACCTAGCTCGCTTTCTCGCTGTAGAAATGCACTTTATGAACTTGCCGATCCGCTACGTTCCGACAGCTACAGTAACACATGAGAATAAAAACAGCCCCGCCTCTTCGCGGCAATTGGCTGATCAACGATGAAAAGATGAAGCAGGAGAACGCCATTCGCTCAGCAAAGAAGAAGATACGGCGCGTGATTGGCCAGGGAATCCTCGCAAAGATGGAGCAGGAGAACGCCATTCGCTCAGCAAAAAATGAAAAACTCGTCCTGATTGGACACAGCCGAACGCGCAAACAGGCAGGTCTCGCGTTGCTCTCGCGGGTACTTTGATGGCACGTGTGTGTGATCGATCGTAAGGCGGCTGCAGCGCCGATCAAAGTCGGACAAATTGTCAATCCAGAACGCGTTGCTGTTGTCAGCCGACTGCAGATGCTTGCGTCGACGCATGAAGTCGGACAAGTCTTTTCTTTGTCCAGTTATTGCTTGGGCTGACGTTGGAGACTTGCCATTGGCTGTCGTTTTGAATAATTAACGAGGTAGCACTTTGCAGGGTCTGTGTGCCATTTTGCCATGTTTTATAAGTCATTTATACATATAATTGCGTGTCGGGGTCCCTTTTAGACAATAACGTGTATGAGAAACGATTTCCTGACTATCTCTCAGCATGAAACGTTAATGGAATTTTTTCGTGTTACCACCGTTTGAAATACTGTCGCTATGTAGTAGTATAAATAGTGGACGGTCGAAAAGTTCTCTTTGTGGCGAGCGGGATTGAGAGCTCTCCTGGGCTGCTGGGTCGTCGTCGGGAAGGATCGAGACTCTCTCGCTCGTCCACTTTTATTTACTTTTATTTACATTTGATTACATTTACGTTCACGCGCGTGAAAACACCGAGACGAGCTGGAAAAGACGTGCTGTAGGTTGCTGTCTGTCGGCGCCTTGTGACTTCACTTAGCTTAGCCTGTAACGTTACCGTCGTGTACTCACTTCACGATGAGCGGTAAACCAGAACTCCATGTCCAGAGAGGATATGTCTCAAATTGACATCTTCATTACAACACAACAATAAGAGGCTCGTGCTGCCATTAGCGCACATAACAACGTTCTTCCCTCTCCCTCCTTAACCGGCACAACAGTGACCCTTACGGCCCCCTAGTGGGTGTAACATGTATATGCACTGCACTTGCATAAATGCGCCACGGTTACACGTGGGTTAAAACCCGAGTGAATAGTTCAGTCTGTTCTCAACTATTCACCAATTAACTTTGATATATATATATATATATATATATATATATATATTTATATCCTTTGATAGGTGAACATTGATCATGCCATTCGCACGACCCTGCGTTTGATTTTTTCGATTCTTGTTTTTTTCCATCTGACGAAGATCGACCGTGAATGCGCACCTAAGTTCATCATAAATAGCCTTACAGCTATAATTCACTTGTTCACAAAAATGATGTGGTGTCAGTTCTGTGACGGTACATGATTTGAGCCGGTCTCATCATACTGCCAGCACATGAAAATACATAGTCATGTTCCTAATGCTAATTTGAAATGTGGTTTTCCTGGTTGCCCCAGAAGCTTCAGAAAGTTTGCTGCTTTTAAGGCTCACGTATTCAGGGATCACAAAAAGAGGGACACAAATACGTCTGCTGAGCAATTCATAGGTAATGCTCACACGTTGGGCTGTGACATTGGTGTCTTGTCAGGAAAGATGTACGTTGGTGATTTGAAAAACTTCATTTTACACCTGAAGTGTCATATCAAAGAAGGCACCCAGAGCGCCTCGCCCATTTAAGTGTAACGAAAGCTTCTCTTATGCATCAACACTGACCTCACATATATCCAGGTATATCCTCGGCTTTTCGTCGCAGAATATGCCAATGTTTTATCTCAAATCGCAGGCAAAGCACATTCTCCCATCATCTGTAATTCAGTCGGTAACCGAGGGGCTGCAGGACATCCACGATAGTAGCCATAGATGGATAATATTCGATATTAGTCTCATTTGCTACCCAGGGTTAGTGAAGAATGAACTACACTCAGAATTTCTGAAAATGATATCAAGAATGGCGAAGACATTATGAAAACCGATGATCTTTTTCGGATGTGTAATACCCATGCACTACACGGTGATAAGAGGAGAAAGTCTTTCTATGAGGTCAATTTCAAGTATGTTGAACCTGTCCCCATCTGCCTCGGTAAAAATGAATCTGGCAAGGAAAGCTTTGCTCACTACATTCCCACTAAGCAAAGTTTAGAAGCTCTGTTCTGCTGTAAATCAGTTCTAGAACAACATAAGAATTCACGATCTGAAATTAAAGCAAATGATTTTGTCCTCGGCGATGTGTGGGATGGCAGTAATGTTGATGACAATGTGCCGTTAAAAGATGATACAGATTCATTGGCTTTAATCTTGTATCAAGACGCTTTTGAAGTGGCGAACCCACTCGGATCTGGCAAGTATAAAATCGCAATTTTGGTGTGTTTACTATATCCAAAAAAATTCTTGAAAGACATCTGGTTGAGAGAGAGAGAGAGAGAGAGAGAGAGAAAGAGGCATAAACTTAATAATCATTTTTGTTTGTTTTCTGCCTAGTAGATGCTTTCTCAACACCAACCCGGAGCGTGGATCAAAAGCCAAGGTGAAAGTGACGTCAATGAAAACTGGCCAAGTTGTGCAAAAAAAGAACACTACTGTGCACCCGCAGGTTTCCTTTCTTCTGAAAAACTTTACACAATTTGAATGGAACCGTGTATAGACACTTCCACTCTCCACTGTAATTGGACTAAAAGGAAGTGAGGTTACCGCACTGTTAATGATGTGCTGCCAACTGTTAATTGCAACACAAAAGTACAGCTGGCATTCCTACCAACATGTTTATATAATGCGTTAATTCGTGGGGGGCACTTGATCGTTAATGTTCTGTTAATTGTTGACCGTTGAGTGAATTTATTTATTTCGTACCGCTGACATTTCAGCCAAAATGTTTACACGAACACATTTTCTGGCCTTTGCATCGGAAATAAACGTTTAAAATTCTAAGACTATTGTTTTCCATTTCCATTTGAGACTACTGATATGGAAGTAAAAGTTTGAAGAAAAATGATATTCTCTGTAGAAATAACATTTATTGCAATATATAAAACATGTTGTAATAATGAAGTGGCATAACAGTATAATACAGTAGTTAATACAGTCATAGTTCTGAAAAAAAAAACAGTCATTTGCTGGCAACCCAGCTGCCAGAATGTAAATTGCTGTGAGTGAGTGAATGAGTGAGTGAGAAGATTTACAGTTCACAATGTAAAAAGTACACACCGTCTCTGGCAACTACAGTACAATACTGTACATATTGTTTACAGTTGCGGTTCTGTAAAAATACAGAATGTGGCTGCCAGTATTTTAGTGTCAATTTACAGGGAAAAGTTTTGCAGTGTAGCCTTGACATGATCCATACGGCTGACAATGTCCCTCCCGTAAACTGATAGCAGCCGCTGGCTAGTAGGGACGTCGATGGGCTCCGGAGGCTTCTGGCACACGACGGGTAAGAGGCTGGGGCGGTTGACAAAACCAGCACACTCCTCCATATAGTGCGGCGAGGGTCAAGCCACTGTCCCCATGGTTCTCCCTCAGCTGTTTCACCAGTCTGGTGGGGCTGTTGCCCAGCGTCCGCTCCCTCAGCATGCGTACGACACGAACGTCACGTCACACGCATATCCCTCTGTGTAAAAGAGAAGATTGGCTTCATTCCTTGTTTCAAGCTAAATTAAAAACACTTTCATTTTGCTATGCATTGAATTTACATGAGACGTTTCTGCATATACACTCACCTAAGGGATTATTAGGAACACCATACTAATACTGTGTTTGACCCCCTTTCGCCTTCAGAACTGCCTCAATTCTACGTGGCATTGATTCAACAAGGTGCTGAAAGCATTCTTTAGAAATGTTGGCCCATATTGATAGGACAGCATCTTGCAGTTGATGGAGGTTTGCGGGATGCACGAAGCTCCCGTTCCACCACATCCCAAAGATGCTCTATTGGGTTGAGATCTGGTGACTGTGGGGGCCATTTTAGTACAGTGAACTCATTGTCATGTTCAAGAAACCAATTTGAAACGATTCGAGCTTTGTGACATGTTGCATTATCCTGCTGGAAGTAGCCATCAGAGGATGGGTACACGGTGGTCATAAAGGGATGGACATGGTCAGAAACAAAGCTCAGGTAGGCCGTGGCATTTAAACGATGCCCAATTGGCACTAAGGGGCCTAAAGTGTGCCAAGAAAACATCCCCCCACCATTACACCACCACCATAATTGAACAGAAATATCAAATTGAACAGGCGTTCCTTATAACCCTTTAGGTGAGTGTACACTTTATTGTGAACCGTTAAATATTATAAACTCATTGCAAGATTCTCTGCGATGCGTGTAGACTGTAGCTCACTTCCGTGTCAAGATCAGACGAAACAGTCTTCGATGAGGCAAGTGGAGCTGGTCCAGGATAGTCTGACTGGTAGACGGGCGAGAAACAGTTACAGTTCACCCGAGAGTCTCTGCAAGCATAAGGTAGTACCTGTCGATGCTCTCTTGTGGACGCCATAGCCAGTCAGCTGCTTCCCACATGTAGGACAGGACGGTCTAAACAAGTCCACAAGTGCTACGGCATCCATACCAGAAGCCCGTGATGTAAAAAAGCGGTCTGGAGACGGAGCCGGGCGTAGATGAGAGAAGGGACCGGTGGCTCATACCAGAGGCAATCCACCTCTGATCCTGTGACGGGGTCGTCTTTCTTATTTCAGGAGGCAGCCAAAATTGATCTGGCTCGGCTGCGGGAGCAGGGCCAGGCGTAGAAGAGGCAACATGCTGCTGATTCAAAAGCAACGAAAAAGTAGAGACGTAATATAAACATTACCACATTGTTTCTCTCAAGTTCTTTTTTCAAACAAAAGGAACTCAAAGGCAGATTTTTCATTTCAAAAACTAACGATCCTAAAACAATGACTGCGCATGTGGCAGAACAGATAAAAGAACGCTTAGATACACGTGTTAGAAGTGTAGAGCTTAATCACAGAGTGAAATGGCGTACAGTTGGTCTGAAACGCAGTTGAGGAATTCACCAGGGAAAACATCCTTTCTCTTGTAATATCAAAATGGTGGTTAATGATTACGCTTGTTAACTAGCAGGAAAGTAACACTTATAACATACATAAGCTGAACCAACAGTCATTTTATTGAGAAAGCATATTTGTTCTGTACCTTTTGGTCGATGTGAAACGTACCCCCAATTGTAGATCCATGCCGGAAGAAATAGACGGGTGCTCACCGAGGATGCAAGAACAGGTCCGGCTGAAGGAGAAGCACTTTGACTAGCAGGCTGCGAATATACATATTGCACATGATTAACATCAACGTAATAATGACGGTGAAAATGATAAAATATTAAGGTCTTTTTCAAATCACCTGGATCCGCCTCGGTACATTCGGGTTTGGTTTGGCTGCTGAACTAATGGATCCTCCAAACACACTAAAAGAGGGAGATGACAGAACGGATTGTCATTCACGTAAAATCACAAGAATACACAAACGATCTTAAACGATCTCAAATATGAAAAGAACACGTTACCGTCGATAAGTGAAGTGCAGGCCGTGTAATGGTTGGGGCTGCGGCAGAGGCCGGTACAGAAGTAGGAGCGGAGGCAGGTGGAGCACTTGTGGCCTGGTAAAAAAGAATCGAGAGCGTGGAAAGCAGGTTTCAATCACCTTTCGGTCGTGGTGTTTCTTTTTAAAGATCAAAATAAGCACAGGCCTCGCAAAATGTCATATTCGCAGACATTTCTATATTTAATCCACGATCCACCCGCGTACGCCAGCGAGAGTCTGAGGGCAGAAGCGGAAGTAGGAGACGCTTTATTAATGTAACACTCGGTGAAAAGAAAATCCGTAATAACCGGCCTTTATAAAAATGCATATTCCTTTCGATGTTTTTGTGCCAAGAGCTCATAAATGTGCTTCGTAATCTGAGGATGCGTCTAGTTTGTTGTCTTTTTCTTTACTGACACAGTAGTAAGTACACATAGAATATGTTCAAGTTACGAAGCTTTTTATCCAACGTACATATTCATGGAAATGGATGCTGACATCTCAACTGTTTGAGGTCAAATTAAAATGCTTTTAGATAAAACATTTTTTGAACAATGGTGAAAAAATCCAGAGCCTTTTACCATGACCTCTGTGCTCCCCCAATTTCATCATTGCATGAGCCACGAGACTAGACAGAGCAAACGTTCTAGTCTATGGTCAGGGATGTAAACGGCAGCGTGACTTTATCCAGCTTTATAAACCTACAAATCCCAACTGGTTTTGCACAGCGGAGCACATTGAAGGCATAGGAGTTTTCGTCACAAAAAGGGTTGTGCGGTCCTATTGTGACGTGACATGAAAGAGATGAATACCTGAACGTCTGACATGCGTACCTTAGGCGTGTGGAATCCACAAAGGCATCTCTGTGCTCCACCAAAAAGTGTTGCCTGGCCACGGACCTGTATCGGACATGAATCCATCTGTACAAATAAAGACCTCTAGGTTGTATTCAATGGGTTTAGGCACGTTTTCTCATGAACTTTTGTCAGTACTTACCCTCTGAAAGACTTCAAACCACTTTTTCCGACGGGGAGCAGGTCTGTTGCCAGCTTCAGAGGGCCAAACCCTGTCCGGGCAAACCCGTCGCGGACATCCACTCATTGTCCCCGGAGGCCTCGTGTGACTTTTTAGACATCTCCGACACATTTGAAGCACGTTTAGAACGACTGGTCACCAGGGCCGTGCAGAGACCTTTAAAGGGGCAGGTGCTCAAAGTAAAAAAGGGGCACATGGAACAAGGCTATAAATAGGGCTGTGCTCAAAACATCAATACTGTATATCGCCATGAATTCCTTGCTGATATATGTATGAATATGGATGCTTCCGTATTGATACAGCAGCAAATGTCATGATGCGGTTTTGAAAAAGAAACAGAAAAGACCATTCTAATGTTTAAAAGTATAAAAATGTTTTATTTGCACCTATGAATAAGTCTCGGATTAGAAACCGATGTGAATTAAATCGTCCAAACTTCAAAGGGATAGTTTGCCCAAAATTGAAATTGTTTTTGTTCTGTTGAACACATATTTGGAAGAATGTCACATCTCGTCCCCCATTTACTGCCATAGTAGGGAAAATAAATATATCGGAGTCAATGGGGGATAAGGTCTGTTTTGTTGCTGACATTCGTCCTTTGTGATTAGCAGAACAAAGAAATGTATACAGGTTTGAAACAATCTGAGGGCGAGTAAATGATGATGTCATTTTATTTTGGGGTGAACTGTCCCTTTAAGGTTTCCTCTCTGATGTACAGAACAACAGCTGTTTTGTCATATTAAAAATGTCATTCTGTTCTAACCCTCTTGAATTTATTCATTTTTTTTAAATGATAACGATGATAAGAAAAACAACACTGACGAGTATAATTCGGAGGAAGAGAAAATCAGAATAAGCCTGTTGAACCGCTATTTTGATCACTGTTTTGAAGGCACTCTACCGTACATACTGTCATAATAATACTTCCAAAGTATTAACAGTTCTAGTCAAACAACATCAAGAGCAGACCCCTCGACGCCCGTCAAACTTTTTCCCCCAAACAGCAAAGATCGATTCAAGAAGTGAACACGCACCTGTGTTTATATATCGCTGTGTGTAGATGTAGCATTAGCTGCTCAGCTAACGTCACTTCCGTTCAGGGCAGACCACACACACACACAAACGCTGTGCACGCTTTCTTCTCGGCGTTCCTGTAAAATACTAACCCTACTTATGATAATAACAATAATAAGTAGACAAGCACACCGCTCCGCGAATGGTTTGTATCCTGGACGAGGCGCTAAACTACTGAAGGCGTCTGAACGTGAGGGGGCGTGCCAGATGAGGTGGTCAGGTGAAAGGTCATCACGGGGGTAATTTAATGTGGGGTTAAATTATTATTAATTCATTTTTCTAATAGTTAGATTGGGCGGCGTTCACAAAAGGGCCTTTAATTAAAAAATATATATATTGTTGCCTCAACAAAAGGGCACTTTCGCCATTAAGGGCCAAACAGGCAGGTGCTCAAGCACCCTCGATAACACGAAAAACCCATTATTCGCTAAATTAATTCATTTAAACGCAAAAAAATGAAATGTGAATTTGTTTGTAGTTGTGAAAGCAGTTTATCTTACCTAGCTCGCTTTCTCGCTGTAGAAATGCACTTTATGAACTTGCCGATCCGCTACGTTCCGACAGCTACAGTAACACATGAGAATAAAAACAGCCCCGCCTCTTCGCGGCAATTGGCTGATCAACGATGAAAAGAAAGCAGGAGAACGCCATTCGCTCAGCAAAGAAGAAGATACGGCGCGTGATTGGCCAGGGAATCCTCGCAAAGATGGAGCAGGAGAACGCCATTCGCTCAGCAAAAAATGAAAAACTCGTCCTGATTGGACACAGCCGAACGCGCAAACAGGCAGGTCTCGCGTTGCTCTCGCGGTACTTTGATGGCACGTGTGTGTGATCGATCGTAAGGCGGCTGCAGCGCCGATCAAAGTCGGACAAATTGTCAATCCAGAACGCGTTGCTGTTGTCAGCCGACTGCAGATGCTTGCGTCGACGCATGAAGTCGGACAAGTCTTTTCTTTGTCCAGTTATTGCTTGGGCTGACGTTGGAGACTTGCCATTGGCTGTCGTTTTGAATAATTAACGAGGTAGCACTTTGCAGGGTCTGTGTGCCATTTTGCCATGTTTTTATAAGTCATTTATACATATAATTGCGTGTCGGGGTCCCTTTTAGACAATAACGTGTATGAGAAACGATTTCCTGACTATCTCTCAGCATGAAACGTTAATGGAATTTTTTCGTGTTACCACCGTTTGAAATACTGTCGCTATGTAGTAGTATAAATAGTGGACGGTCGAAAAGTTCTCTTTGTGGCGAGCGGGATTGAGAGCTCTCCTGGGCTGCTGGTCGTCGTCGGGAAGGATCGAGACTCTCTCGCTCGTCCACTTTATTTACTTTTATTTACATTTGATTACATTTACGTTCACGCGCGTGAAAACACCGAGACGAGCTGGAAAAGACGTGCTGTAGGTTGCTGTCTGTCGGCGCCTTGTGACTTCACTTAGCTTAGCCTGTAACGTTACCCGTCGTGTACTCACTTCACGATCAGCGGTAAACCAGAACTCCATGTCCAGAGAGGATATGTCTCAAATTGACATCTTCATTACAACACAACAATAAGAGGCTCGTGCTGCCATTAGCGCACATAACAACGTTCTTCCCTCTCCCTCCTTAACCGGCACAACAGTGACCCTTACGGCCCCCTAGTGGGTGTAACATGTATATGCACTGCACTTGCATAAATGCGCCACGGTTACACGTGGGTTAAAACCCGAGTGAATAGTTCAGTCTGTTCTCAACTATTCACCAATTAACTTTGATATATATATATATATATATATTATCCCTTTGATAGGTGAACATTGATCATGCCATTCGCACGACCCTGCGTTTGATTTTTTCGATTCTTGTTTTTTTCCATCTGACGAAGATCGACCGTGAATGCGCACCTAAGTTCATCATAAATAGCCTTACAGCTATAATTCACTTGTTCACAAAAATGATGTGGTGTCAGTTCTGTGACGGTACATGATTTGAGCCGGTCTCATCATACTGCCAGCACATGAAAATACATAGTCATGTTCCTAATGCTCATTTGAAATGTGGTTTTCCTGGTTGCCCCAGAAGCTTCAGAAAGTTTGCTGCTTTTAAGGCTCACGTATTCAGGGATCACAAAAAGAGGGACACAAATACGTCTGCTGAGCAATTCATAGGTAATGCTCACACGTTGGGCTGTGACATTGGTGTCTTGTCAGGAAAGATGTACGTTGGTGATTTGAAAAACTTCATTTTACACCTGAAGTGTCATATCAAAGAAGGCACCCAGAGCGCCTCGCCCATTTAAGTGTAACGAAAGCTTCTCTTATGCATCAACACTGACCTCACATATATCCAGGTATATCCTCGGCTTTTCGTCGCAGAATATGCCAACGTTTTATCTCAAATCGCAGGCAAAGCACATTCTCCCATCATCTGTAATTCAGTCGGTAACCGAGGGGCTGCAGGACATCCACGATAGTAGCCATAGATGGATAATATTCGATATTAGTCTCATTTGCTACCCAGGGTTAGTGAAGAATGAACTACACTCAATTTCTGAAAATGATATCAAGAATGGCGAAGACATTATGAAAACCGATGATCTTTTTCGGATGTGTAATACCCATGCACTACACGGTGATAAGAGGAGAAAGTCTTTCTATGAGGTCAATTTCAAGTATGTTGAACCTGTCCCCATCTGCCTCGGTAAAAATGAATCTGGCAAGGAAAGCTTTGCTCACTACATTCCCACTAAGCAAAGTTTAGAAGCTCTGTTCTGCTGTAAATCAGTTCTAGAACAACATAAGAATTCACGATCTGAAATTAAAGCAAATGATTTTGTCCTCGGCGATGTGTGGGATGGCAGTAATGTTGATGACAATGTGCCGTTAAAAGATGATACAGATTCATTGGCTTTAATCTTGTATCAAGACGCTTTTGAAGTGGCGAACCCACTCGGATCTGGCAAGTATAAAATCGCAATTTTGGTGTGTTTACTATATCCAAACAAATTCTTGAAAGACATCTGGTTGAGAGAGAGAGAGAGAAGAGCATAAACTTAATAATCATTTTGTTTGTTTTCTGCCTAGTAGATGCTTTCTCAACACCAACCCGGAGCGTGGATCAAAAGCCAAGGTGAAAGTGACGTCAATGAAAACTGGCCAAGTTGTGCAAAAAAAGAACACTACTGTGCACCCGCAGGTTTCCTTTCTTCTGAAAAACTTTTACACAATTCGAATGGAACCGTGTATAGACACTTCCACTCTCCACTGTAATTGGACTAAAAGGAAGTGAGGTTACCGCACTGTTAATGATGTGCTGCCAACTGTTAATTGCAACACAAAAGTACAGCTGGCATTCCTACCAACATGTTTATATAATGCGTTAATTTCGTGGGGGCACTTGATCGTTAATGTTCTGTTAATTGTTGACCGTTGAGTGAATTTATTTATTTCGTACCGCTGACATTTCAGCCAAAATGTTTACACGAACACATTTTCTGGCCTTTGCATCGGAAATAAACGTTTAAAATTCTAAGACTATTGTTTTCTATTTCCATTTGAGACTACTGATATGGAAGTAAAAGTTTGAAGAAAAATGATATTCTCTGTAGAAATAACATTTATTGCAATATATAAAACATGTTTGTAATAATGAAGTGGCATAACAGTATAATACAGTAGTTAATACAGTCATAGTTCTGAAAAAAAAAACAGTCATTTGCTGGCAACCCAGCTGCCAGAATGTAAATTGCTGTGAGTGAGTGAATGAGTGAGTGAGAAGATTTACAGTTCACAATGTAAAAAGTACACACCGTCTCTGGCAACTACAGTACAATACTGTACATATTGTTTACAGTTGCGGTTCTGTAAAAATACAGAATGTGGCTGCCAGTATTTTAGTGTCAATTTACAGGGAAAAGTTTTGCAGTGTAGCCTTGACATGATCCATACGGCTGACAATGTCCCTCCCGTAAACTGATAGCAGCCGCTGGCTAGTAGGGACGTCGATGGGCTCCGGAGGCTTCTGGCACACGACGGGTAAGAGGCTGGGGCGGTTGACAAAACCAGCACACTCCTCCATATAGTGCGGCGAGCGGTCAAGCCACTGTCCCCATGGTTCTCCCTCAGCTGTTTCACCAGTCTGGTGGGGCTGTTGCCCAGCGTCCGCTCCCTCAGCATGCGTACGACACGAACGTCACGTCACACGCATATCCCTCTGTGTAAAAGAGAAGATTGGCTTCATTCCTTGTTTCAAGCTAAATTAAAAAACTTTCATTTTGCTATGCATTGAATTTACATGAGACGTTTCTGCATATACACTCACCTAAGGGATTATTAGGAACACCATACTAATACTGTGTTTGACCCCCTTTCGCCTTCAGAACTGCCTCAATTCTACGTGGCATTGATTCAACAAGGTGCTGAAAGCATTCTTTAGAAATGTTGGCCCATATTGATAGGACAGCATCTTGCAGTTGATGGAGGTTTGCGGGATGCACGAAGCTCCCGTTCCACCACCACATCCCAAAGATGCTCTATTGGGTTGAGATCTGGTGACTGTGGGGGCCATTTTAGTACAGTGAACTCATTGTCATGTTCAAGAAACCAATTTGAAACGATTCGAGCTTTGTGACATGTTGCATTATCCTGCTGGAAGTAGCCATCAGAGGATGGGTACACGGTGGTCATAAAGGGATGGACATGGTCAGAAACAAAGCTCAGGTAGGCCGTGGCATTTAAACGATGCCCAATTGGCACTAAGGGGCCTAAAGTGTGCCAAGAAAACATCCCCCCCACCATTACACCACCACCATAATTGAACAGAAATATCAAATTGAACAGGCGTTCCTTATAACCCTTTAGGTGAGTGTACACTTTATTGTGAACCGTTAAATATTATAAACTCATTGCAAGATTCTCTGCGATGCGTGTAGACTGTAGCTCACTTCCGTGTCAAGATCAGACGAAACAGTCTTCGATGAGGCAAGTGGAGCTGGTCCAGGATAGTCTGACTGGTAGACGGGCGAGAAACAGTTACAGTTCACCCGAGAGTCTCTGCAAGCATAAGGTAGTACCTCGATGCTCTCTTGTGGACGCCATAGCCAGTCAGCTGCTTCCCACATGTAGGACAGGACGGTCTAAACAAGTCCACAAGTGCTACGGCATCCATACCAGAAGCCCGTGATGTAAAAAAGCGGTCTGGAGACGGAGCCGGGCGGTAGATGAGAGAAGGGACCGGTGGCTCATACCAGAGGCAATCCACCTCTGATCCTGTGACGGGGTCGTCTTTCTTATTTCAGGAGGCAGCCAAAATTGATCTGGCTCGGCTGCGGGAGCAGGCCAGGCGTAGAAGAGGCAACATGCTGCTGATTCAAAAGCAACGAAAAAGTAGAGACGTAATATAAACATTACCACATTGTTTCTCTCAAGTTCTTTTTTCAAACAAAAGGAACTCAAAGGCAGATTTTTCATTTCAAAAACTAACGATCCTAAAACAATGACTGCGCATGTGGCAGAACAGATAAAAGAACGCTTAGATACACGTGTTAGAAGTGTAGAGCTTAATCACAGAGTGAAATGGCGTACAGTTGGTCTGAAACGCAGTTGAGGAATTCACCAGGGAAAACATCCTTTCTCTTGTAATATCAAAATGGTGGTTAATGATTACGCTTGTTAACTAGCAGGAAAGTAACACTTATAACATACATAAGCTGAACCAACAGTCATTTTATTGAGAAAGCATATTTGTTCTGTACCTTTTGGTCGATGTGAAACGTACCCCCAATTGTAGATCCATGCCGGAAGAAATAGACGGGTGCTCACCGAGGATGCAAGAACAGGTCCGGCTGAAGGAGAAGCACTTTGACTAGCAGGCTGCGAATATACATATTGCACATGATTAACATCAACGTAATAATGACGGTGAAAATGATAAACATATTAAGGTCTTTTTCAAATCACCTGGATCCGCCTCGGTACATTCGGGTTTGGTTTGGCTGCTGAACTAATGGATCCTCCAAACACACTAAAAGAGGGAGATGACAGAACGGATTGTCATTCACGTAAAATCACAAGAATACACAAACGATCTTAAACGATCTCAAATATGAAAAGAACACGTTACCGTCGATAAGTGAAGTGCAGGCCGTGTAATGGTTGGGGCTGCGGCAGAGGCCGGTACAGAAGTAGGAGCGGAGGCAGGTGGAGCACTTGTGGCCTGGTAAAAGAAGAATCGAGAGCGTGGAAAGCAGGTTTCAATCACCTTTCGGTCGTGGTGTTTTTTTTTAAAGATCAAAATAAGCACAGGCCTCGCAAAATGTCATATTCGCAGACATTTCTATTTTAATCCACGATCCACCGCGTACGCCAGCGAGAGTCTGAGGGCAGAAGCGGAAGTAGGAGACGCTTTATTAATGTAACACTCGGTGAAAAGAAAATCCGTAATAACCGGCCTTTATAAAATGCATATATTCCTTTCGATGTTTTTGTGCCAAGAGCTCATAAATGTGCTTCGTAATCTGAGGATGCGTCTAGTTTGTTGTCTTTTTCTTTACTGACACAGTAGTAAGTACACATAGAATATGTTCAAGTTACGAAGCTTTTTATCCAACGTACATATTCATGGAAATGGATGCTGACATCTCAACTGTTTGAGGTCAAATTAAAATGCTTTTAGATAAAACATTTTTTGAACAATGGTGAAAAAATCCAGAGCCTTTTACCATGACCTCTGTGCTCCCCCAATTTCATCATTGCATGAGCCACGAGACTAGACAGAGCAAACGTTCTAGTCTATGGTCAGGGATGTAAACGGCAGCGTGACTTTATCCAGCTTTATAAACCTACAAATCCCAACTGGTTTTGCACAGCGGAGCACATTGAAGGCATAGGAGTTTTCGTCACAAAAAGGGTTGTGCGGTCCTATTGTGACGTGACATGAAAGAGATGAATACCTGAACGTCTGACATGCGTACCTTAGGCGTGTGGAATCCAAAGGCATCTCTGTGCTCCACCAAAAAGTGTTGCCTGGCCACGGACCTGTATCGGACATGAATCCATCTGTACAAATAAAGACCTCTAGGTTGTATTCAATGGGTTTAGGCACGTTTTCTCATGAACTTTTGTCAGTACTTACCCTCTGAAAGACTTCAAACCACTTTTTCCGACGGGGAGCAGGTCTGTTGCCAGCTTCAGAGGGCCAAACCCCTGTCCGGGCAAACCGTCGCGGACGGGACATCCACTCATTGTCCCCGGAGGCCTCGTGTGACTTTTTAGACATCTCCGACACATTTGAAGCACGTTTAGAACGACTGGTCACCAGGGCCGTGCAGAGACCTTTAAAGGGGCAGGTGCTCAAAGTAAAAAAGGGGCACATGGAACAAGGCTATAAATAGGGCTGTGCTCAAAACATCAATACTGTATATCGCCATGAATTCCTTGCTGATATATGTATGAATATGGATGCTTCCGTATTGATACAGCAGCAAATGTCATGATGCGGTTTTGAAAAAGAAACAGAAAAGACCATTCTAATGTTTAAAAGTATAAAAATGTTTTATTTGCACCTATGAATAAGTCTCGGATTAGAAACCGATGTGAATTAAATCGTCCAAACTTCAAAGGGATAGTTTGCCCAAAAATTGAAATTGTTTTTGTTCTGTTGAACACATATTTGGAAGAATGTCACATCTCGTCCCCCATTTACTGCCATAGTAGGGAAAATAAATATATCGGAGTCAATGGGGGATAAGGTCTGTTTTGTTGCTGACATTCGTCCTTTGTGATTAGCAGAACAAAGAAATGTATACAGGTTTGAAACAATCTGAGGGCGAGTAAATGATGATGTCATTTTTATTTTGGGGTGAACTGTCCCTTTAAGGTTTCCTCTCTGATGTACAGAACAACAGCTGTTTTGTCATATTAAAAATGTAATTCTGTTCTAACCCTCTTCTGAATTTATTCATTTTTTTTAAATGATAACGATGATAAGAAAAACAACACTGACGAGTATAATTCGGAGGAAGAGAAAATCAGAATAAGCCTGTTGAACCGCTATTTTGATCACTGTTTTGAAGGCACTCTACCGTACATACTGTCATAATAATACTTCCAAAGTATTAACAGTTCTAGTCAAACAACATCAAGAGCAGACCCCTCGACGCCCGTCAAACTGTTTTTCCCACAAACAGCAAAGATCGATTGAAGAAGTGAACACGCACCTGCGTTTATATATCGCTGTGTGTAGCTGTAGCATTAGCTGCTCAGCTAACGTCACTTCCGTTCAGGGCAGACCACACACACAAACGCTGTGCACGCTTTCTTCTCGGCGTTCCTGTAAAATACTAACCCTACTTATGATAATAACAATAATAAGTAGACAAGCACACCGCTCCGCGAATGGTTTGTATCCTGGACGAGGCGCTAAACTACTGAAGGCGTCTGAACGTGAGGGGGCGTGCCAGATGAGGTGGTCAGGTGAAAGGTCATCACGGGGGTAATTTAATGTGGGGTTAAATTATTATGAATTAATTTTTCTAATAGTTAGATTGGGCAGGCGTTCACAAAAGGGCCTTTAATTACAAAAATATATATATTGTTGCCTCAACAAAAGGGCACTTTCGCCATTAAGGGCCAAACAGGCAGGTGCTCAAGCACCCTCGATAACACGAAAAACACCTCCATTATTCGCTAAATTAATTCATTTAAACTCAAAAAAATTTAAATGTGAATTTGTTTGTAGTTGTGAAAGCAGTTTATCTTACCTAGCTCGCTTTCTCGCTGTAGAAATGCACTTTATGAACTTGCCGATCCGCTACGTTCCGACAGCTACAGTAACACATGAGAATAAAAACAGCCCCGCCTCTTCGCGGCAATTGGCTGATCAACGATAAAAAGATGAAGCAGGAGAACGCCATTCGCTCAGCAAAGAAGAAGATACGGCGCGTCATTGGCCAGGGAATCCTCGCAAAGATGGAGCAGGAGAACGCCATTCGCTCAGCAAAAAATGAAAAACTCGTCCTGATTGGACACAGCCGAACGCGCAAACAGGCAGGTCTCGCGTTGCTCTCGCGGTACTTTGATGGCACGTGTGTGTGATCGATCGTAAGGCGGCTGCAGCGCCGATCAAAGTCGGACAAATTGTCAATCCAGAACGCGTTGCTGTTGTCAGCCGACTGCAGATGCTTGCGTCGACGCATGAAGTCGGACAAGTTTTTCTTTGTCCAGTTATTGCTTGGGCTGACGTTGGAGACTTGCCATTGGCTGTCGTTTTGAATAATTAACGAGGTAGCACTTTGCAGGGTCTGTGTGCCATTTTGCCATGTTTTATAAGTCATTTATACATATAATTGCGTGTCGGGGTCCCTTTTAGACAATAACGTGTATGAGAAACGATTTCCTGACTATCTCTCAGCATGAAACGTTAATGGAATTTTTTCGTGTTACCACCGTTTGAAATACTGTCGCTATGTAGTAGTATAAATAGTGGACGGTCGAAAAGTTCTCTTGTGGCGAGCGGGATTGAGAGCTCTCCTGGGCTGCTGGGTCGTCGTCGGGAAGGATCGAGACTCTCTCGCTCGTCCACTTTTATTTACTTTTATTTACATTTGATTACATTTACGTTCACGCGCGTGAAAACACCGAGACGAGCTGGAAAAGACGTGCTGTAGGTTGCTGTCTGTCGGCGCCTTGTGACTTCACTTAGCTTAGCCTGTAACGTTACCGTCGTGTACTCACTTCACGATGAGCGGTAAACCAGAACTCCATGTCCAGAGAGGATATGTCTCAAATTGACATCTTCATTACAACACGACAATAAGAGGCTCGTGCTGCCATTAGCGCACATAACAACGTTCTTCCCTCTCCCTCCTTAACCGGCACAACAGTGACCCTTACGGCCCCCTAGTGGGTGTAACATGTATATGCACTGCACTTGCATAAATGCGCCACGGTTACACGTGGGTTAAAACCCGAGTGAATAGTTCAGTCTGTTCTCAACTATTCACCAATTATTTGATATATATATATATATATATATATATTTATATCCTTTGATAGGTGAACATTGATCATGCCATTCGCACGACCCTGCGTTTGATTTTTTCGATTCTTGTTTTTTTTTCCATCTGACGAAGATCGACCGTGAATGCGCACCTAAGTTCATCATAAATAGCCTTACAGCTATAATTCACTTGTTCACAAAAATGATGTGGTGTCAGTTCTGTGACGGTACATGATTTGAGCCGGTCTCATCATACTGCCAGCACATGAAAATACATAGTCATGTTCCTAATGCTAATTTGAAATGTGGTTTTCCTGGTTGCCCCAGAAGCTTCAGAAAGTTTGCTGCTTTTAAGGCTCACGTATTCAGGGATCACAAAAAGAGGGACACAAATACGTGTAACGGAGTTTAAATAATGTTGTTAAATTCATGCATTAATTGGGAAAACTCGACATTGGCTGTTGCGTCACTTGCATTAGCATGCGTGACATTAAGGGCGGAGCTACGTCACCACCAGCAGAGTTTCACATCTCTCGCTGCTGGTAAGTCGCATCAATAAGCGCTGCGTCATGAAATCAATCTAAACTCATTGTTTAAGTGTAAGGTTGGACTTTTATACTACACACAAGTTTACTTCATATGTCTGTCAGTTCCTAGTTCTGTCAGTCGAGGCAAATATGTGTTATTTGCGATTGATAAAATGAAGTGTGTGTGTATAACCTGCTTATGAACTTAGTATCTCTGTTTATTTCATTCAAGACTTTGAGCAACGTTGATGCGTTGATGCACTGTCCTTTAACCAGCTTTGGTCGTGTTTGTCCCAGTTTATCTGTGACAGGTTGCAGTAAAGAGATCTTGAGTGACCATCCACCTGCTCTCAGTGTGATTCCATCCACACAAACACACACAGTCACATACGTCTGCTGAGCAATTCATAGGTAATGCTCACACGTTGGGCTGTGACATTGTTGTCTGTCAGGAAAGATGTACGTTGGTGATTTGAAAAACTTAATTTTACACCTGAAGTCTCATATCAAAGAAGGCACCCAGAGAGCTCCTTGCCCATTTAAGTGTAACGAAAGCTTCTCTTTTGCATCAACACTGACCTCACATATATCCAGGTATCGCCGCATCTCCTCGGCTTTTTGTCGCAGAATATGCCAATGATTTATCTCAAGTCGCAGGCAAAGCACATTCTCCCATCATCTGTAATTCAGTCGGTAACCGAGGGGCTGCAGGACATCCACGATAGTAGCCATAGATGGATATTATTCGATATTAGTCTCATTTGCTACACAGGGTAAGTGAAGAATGAACTACACTCAGAATTTCTGAAAATTATATCAAGAATGTTGAAGACAAAACGGCTGCTGACGGGGCGGTGGTCTCTTTCTCGACGACCTCTTCCAGAGGGCCGCCTGGGTCGGGGGCGCCAGAGCCTGTGTCGAAGAGGACCGGGGCTGCTGGGGTGCAGAGGCCGCACAGGATCCCGAAGTCCTGTAGGCGGCCGAGTCGCGGCGGGCTAGAATGTGGCTGATCTCCTCAGTCTGCTTCTTTACATCTGGGAAATCTTGGGAAAATTCCTCGACAGTGTCACCAAACAGCCCTCCCTGTGCAATGGGTGCATCACGCATCTGCGCAAGGTTGAGCCACTGGACCACGAGTGTAGACATCTCCCAGCCCAGGGCCTGCACGGTCACCTTGGTTGCCCGTAGAGCGAGGTCGGTGGAAGTGCGGAGTTCCTGCATTAGCCCTTGGTCAGTCTTACCCTCGTGGAGCTCTTTCAACGCCTTGGCCTGGTGGACCTGCAAGATGACCATGGCGTGGAGAGAGGAGGCAGCTTGGCCCGTGGCAGTGTCCTACACGCTTTGGATGGAAGTCTAGGTCGGCCTCTCCACGTGGCCGCCATCTGCGGGCACAGGTGCACTGCGACTGCACGCTCCACCTGGGGAACGTTGACGTAGCCTCTAGCTGCCCCACCATGGAGGGAAGGAAGTGTGACAGAACCGGTATGACGTGAACAAGCCGAAAAGGGACCGTTCCAGGTCATACTGAGTTCGTCATGCACCTCTGAGAAAAATGGAACCGGGGCCGGGCGCGGCTTGGAGTCGTGCTCAGACCCGAGCTACCATGCATCCAGCCATGCGATGTCTGCCTCTTCCTGGGCTCGACCCCCCCGGGGGAGGGAGCTCCGAGGAATCGTCGGGATCGGAAGCCAGCAGGTTTCCCTCCGATGCTGCGATAGACATCTCATCATCGTCACGCACCGTTTCCGAATTCGTGGCTGAGGAACAAGACGGGGTGGGATGGTCTCTTGGGGAACGATCAGACTAGTGTGACGGGATGTGATTGGTCTGCGAGCGCTTGGCTGACGGATGTACGCTCGCAATAACCCCCATATCACCCCTGCTGCTCGCCGTAGCGGACGGCAGGTCTTAACCACTGCTGTCGAAGAACGGGAAGCAAACGAGGTGGTGACTGGTTTCGGGAGAAAGCAGCCACCCGTGACCGCAATGTCTAGATCCCCATCCGCCCAGTGCGGACAGGACGTATCCACTAAGGCTGCCTCAGCGTGTTGGAGACCCAAGCATGTGACGCAGTCATCATGTACGTCCCTGTGGCAAGGGGGGCGTGGTCTAGCGGAGTCTGGTCAAAGACCGATTGTAAACACCTGTCTGTAATTACAGTGATTGGCGAGAAGAGGATAAAAGCCAGCACGAGGAGAAATTCTGGTCAGAGAGTTTGGCTGCGTTCAAGACGGTGTTGTCGAGAGAGAGATCGAAATCGGAAGTCTATGCATGTGTCACGAGGACACATTTAAATCTTGTTTACTTTTACTTTATGTTTTGCTGTATACTTAATAAAAGTTACTTGCCAGTCACGCCGACCCTGTCAACCCTGTCACAGTGCCTTCCGTGACAAAGAACCTGCTACAGTCCCCCTCCTCGATGAGGGTATCACACCCACGAGAACAGGGGGATGATGCGTGAAGAATAAATACAATCTCTCAACCAATTCATCTCGGAAACATGATTTTCAGTGTCAACTTTTCAGACTTTTGAAAAGGACATCAATCACTGACCGATACATCTGTCTGCGCGCTGTGCAGCCAGTCAGTCTTGACTCTCTTCACTTTTGTTTTTTTGGGGTTCATGGGGCAATATTGAATCTAAATAGTAGGGCTGGGTTTTGAGACCATTTTGGCAATTCCATTCTTATTTAGATGTCTTCCATTCGATTTCGCTTCAATTCAATATCGATTAGTTATCTGTATTTCATTTAAAATAATAGTTTTGCAGACATGGAACCCATATTTAAATATAAAGACAGGTTACTGAAACCCTCCATCTCAGCTAAATTAGTGAAAAACACATTCACATTTACAGCAGAGCCCACACAATTGTTTTGAATTACTTTTACTTTGAGTAACCAAACATTACTGTAAAAATAAAAACATCTAAAATGTGCAACAGTTAAATCATGAACAACTTGAAATATGTTAAAGAAATAAAACGGATTTCAAAATTCAAGTTCAATCAACTTGAATAATGGCACCATCTTCTGGACGAGAGGCGAAATACATTTACATTTAGCGTCTATCCAAAGCGATGTAGAAAGTAGGAGAAAACAAAAGAACAACAATGCATAGGTGCAGGAAAAACCGGTCTCAGTCAGCCTATCACAGTATTCCAGGGGTGTCCACATTTTTTTTAAATCATGGGTCATTATAATGAAATGCAACTCTTTAATTAAGAATTACTCATTTTTAGGTCAGAGTTAAACTTTGTTCTTAAAGCACATATCATAAAAAGATCAGGGTTTTAAACAATTACATGCATTTAATTCACATAAATATGGATGAAAATGTATATATAAAAAGTACAGCTCAAACAAATTGTGACACTATAGCATTAAACAATTTTAATAATATATATAAAATAACATTTTAACAGTCACCTGCAAATTCAACATCTCTGTGAAGGGATGATAGGCCTATAAACATCAGAGTTTAATCAATTACAAATTGATTTAATATAAAAAATATTTAAGAAATGTATAGAGAAAACGTTATATCTCAGTGTGACACTAGAAAAGAATACATTTTATGCAGTAAACAGGTTGTAACGTTGTAGCAATCACCTGAATCCTGAAAAAAAAAAAAAGTGAAATGGATGGAACTTTGATCTGCACTGCAGCACATTTGCGATATCTGGCTGGACAGTCATTGTCGCAACCCGCAAAACGTCTCTCAGATGGGGATCAGTTATTCTGGACCTAAAACGGTTTTTGTTCAAGTTCATGACGGAGAAAGTCTGTTCACACATGTACGTGGACCCCAAAAGTCTCAACATTCTCTTGGCAAGTGCTCGCAGTTTGGGGAATTTCTCTTTGTTTAGTTGTCGATAACAGTCAATTTGCAAGAGCTGCTGATGACAGAAGCACACTCATCATCATTGCACAGCAAGTCTTTGAGTTCTAGCTGCAGTTCATGCGGAGCATCAACGGGATCCACGGCAAAAGGAAATATCTTTCTCAATTATGGTAAAATCTTCAAAACGCCAGTTCAAAAGAGGGCATCGATCAATTGGCCTTGCCACTTGCAAACATTTAACGCATTCAGGTGTCATCCAAAAACTGGACTATTTCTCTCCCAACCAAGAAAAAACCCTTTCCCCCGACTGAGCCACCTTACATCGTTGTGATAAATTACATCTACATATTGCGCATCGATGTCGGATAGAAACTGCTGAAGCTGGCGGTGGTACAAAGCTTTGGCACGAAATGATGTTAATGGCTTTTACCCCGGTGAAACAACATGATCAAACTTCAGACATTTAGCGAACAGCACTTGTTGGTGAATTAAGCACTGGGGTTTAATGGCATTGCCCCCTTGCTCGCTGACTCTGTAGCATAACAGTGATGCTAATCCACTTTTTCCTCCCTTCATAGTGGGCGCCCCATCTGTAACGATTCTGCTTAATTTCTCCCAGGGCAGTTTCATGTCACTGCTTCAGACACATACTGCATTAAAGGTGTGATGAACTGGCCTTGTTTATTGTTTTATACTGTTATATGAGGTCTACTTATGACGTTTGCGTGGTTTTTACATTCAAAAACAGTAAGTAATAGGCTATTTTCTACCCGGGTATTGAGGCTAGCTTGACTAAC